>JAIGNY010001509.1:307500-455000 GCA_020152595.1 Chiridota heheva
CTTGTTATGTGACATTCTGAGCTCTGTTTTTCTTGATGTCACATTCTCTTGATATGTGACATTCTGAGCTCTGTTTTTCTTGATGTCATATTCTCTTGTTATGTGACATTCTGAGCTCTGTCTTTCTTGATGTCACATTGTCTTGATATGTGACATTCCAAGTTCTTGTTTTTCTTGATGCCACATTCTTTTAATATGTGACATTTTGAGCTGTCTTTCTTGATGTCACATTCTCTTGATATGTGACACTCCGAGTTCTTGTTTTTCTTGATGCCACATTCTTTTGATATGTGACATTCTGAGCTGTCTTTCTTGATGTCACATTCTCTTGATATGTGACATTCCGAGTTTTTTTTTTTTTGATGCCACATTCTCTTGATATATGACATTCTGAGCTGTTTTTCTTGATGTAACATTCTCTTCATATGTGACATTCTGAATTTCAAATTTGTACCGTCAATTACCTAAGCATCACATGTGACATTTTCAATTTCACTTGATAAAGTCAATTGATTAACAATAAAGATACATTTAAACTGAAAACCAAATGATAAATATGCAAGCCACTATCCAGGCCTGTAGCTGGGGTGGGTGCAGGGGGGAGTGGGGTCTGGGGGGCATCAGAGTGTGCAAACCCCCTTTTGTTGAGAAAGTGCCCTTTAGAAATCTAAAAATATATTTAGCACCCGGAATTTAAAGGTTTTGTTGCCCTCTTATACCAAAATCAAACCCCCTTTAAAATTCCTTAGCCCCCCTTTGTTGAGAAAGTGCCCTTTTTGAAATCTAATAAATTATCTAACAAATTATAAGCACCTGGAAATCCGAGATTCGTTGCCCTTTTATACAAAAACTAACCTCCCTTTCAAATTCCTGGCTATTAAACAGCAATTTGGGCTGACCCAACTAACTCTTTTGTGGTTCACTTCATACATGTAGCTCACAGACACAAAACAACTTTTTCTTTCTCTTTCATAACAGTTGGCTAACAGTGATTCACTATACAATCTAATGCTCCTTCACTGAAGACGGATAAAATGCTAACAATATAAAAAAAAAAATATTTCAAAAGTCTTTTACCAGAATACTGGCAACTTTAAGTTATCATCCTAAAATAACTTGAGAAAAAGAATTAAAGGACACTTTATTAATGTGGAGATTGTTCAAAATATTTATAGAAATAATGAAATTAACATAAACCAAAATAACATTAACCATGTTGGAATAAAATGTATGCCACCAAGAATGTATCAGATACTGGTAGCATTCCCAGGTATTTTTTCTTCAGACGAGCTTCCCTCTTCAAATTAATTTCTTTTTGTATAGAAATTTGTTCAGATTCTCAACAGCCCCATGGTTACCCTTCAACGTATCTTTACACTAGAGGGAACCTATCACCTACCAAATTTATAGAATTGTCTCAATATGGTTAAATCAGATATTGATTATCATGGACAAAAATATTGTCATATATCACAGCATTGAGATATCTATGTTATGTTTATTAAATAATGCTAAAAATATATTAAAAAACTGCTTAGGTTTTCATACAGATCTCATTTATCTCCCAAAGCCTAAGAGTTGAGGGAAGGAAGCAACAGTGGAGTGGCCACTGGGGGGGTGTGAGGGGTAGTTACCCCCACTTTTTTTCTATAATAAAAAAATGTCCTTCAGATTCTTATTTTACAATTTAGTCTAAATTATTGCTTAAAGTTTGCTTTAAATGAATATTTTTTTTATATATGATAGAGAAAAATTTAAGAAACAAAGTGGTGAAAAACCTATGTTAATATCTTATTCTATTTAAAAGTTAAAAAATTTAAAGTATTTTTGAACTTTGACAAAAGTGACTGATTGGCAACATCTGTGATGTCATACAGACAATTCCAACAAAACATCTTTTGTATTTCTTTAAAATGATTTGGATTTTTTTCTTATTGAAAATGTGACGTATACCAAGAAAAAAACAAAATTATTTCTTGTAAATAATATATTCCACCCTTTCTAATAATAAACTAAAAATGCAGTTTGATAATTTAAAAAAAGTGTGATTAAATTGATAAGAAATAGATAACTGCTGGAATTGCCTTGAAGACATCACCAAGCTGAAGGACATATGCTGTACGAGAGATGTTTTAAGAACATTTTTCTACTCTTTAAATTTTTAAAACTTCTAAATGGAATAAGATATTAACATAGTTTCTGCACCACTTTGTTACTATAAATTTTCTCCAACATATCATATAAAAATATAAAAAATCTATGGGAATATTCCTTTTAAGTAATGCCATGTAAACAGTATATGGTAATGTTAAACCATTCTAATTAATGCATCTGCCATGATTGTCAGAATACTAAAAGGTTTGCAAATCTTAACCCCATAATATGTTTACCCCCTCCTTCCCACTTTTTACCCTATATAATACCCCATATACAATATCACAATAATCAAATTATTGCAACAGACTTACAATTTTAGCTCCCACTCACTATGCAATTTCCACTCAAATCAAGGGGAGTAAAACAGCAAAGTTACCCACAATGCATCAATCTCACAATGCCCAGTGCTTCTCTTGGTCAAATTGAACATATTGACAGTTCTAGATTAAAAGTATGTAATATCTCCTATTAAGGTATCCCTTCATTTTGTCTAACATAAACTCATCGCTTAACTATCCCAGAGAATTTACTTTCTTCGTAAACTTCATTGAAAAAGTCAGATCTTTTAACACAAATAAACATTTTATCAGACAACAATGATCAATATCATGCAAGTAGCTTTATAAAATTTAGTGACAATAAGGTGGGGAGGGGGGGACCAAGAAAGTGTGCCCAGAGACTAATTATTGTGTGGGCAATAATAATCTAAATCCAGCATTCTAGCTTTTTGAACAGGTCTTAATCTATTATATCATGATCTCTTAACAGGATACATGTAGGCTTGAATCAAACAGTTTGGCTAATAACAACTATGCATACATTTACTTTTGGCTTGTTTAACTTTTTTTCTTTCTTTTACAGGCAGAAACTGAACTTACTGAGAGGTGCAGCTGTTAATGTTGTTTGTGGTCTGGTCGAATTGTCTCTGTATGTTCCATTGAGGATGGCCAAGTCCATAAGTTGCTTCTTCTTCAGTTCATCTTCCCCATCAGCCTGCGATAATGAGACAAAATACACAACGTTAAGCCTTGCTGGAAGACCAATCAAATTAGGGTTGCCGATGCTCTTCATTTTCATACACTGTAAACAGTGGGTTTTTTTTTTTTTTTTTAAAGACAATTTGTATGTATTTCTTCAAAAATTAATTGCCTCTTTTCATAATTATTGGAAACAATTTGTTTAAATATCGAGGCTGGGTATAACATCCCTTACAGAAATTTTAGCTTGCAGCATGCTTGCGGCAACGCTTGCAGCACGCTTGCAGCACGCTTACGACAAGCTAACAATTTTAAGCTTGCGCAAGTGTGCTGCAAGCTTGCACAAGCATGCTGCAAGCTTGCACAAGCATACTGCAAGCTTGCACAAGCATGCTGCAAGCTTGCACAAGCATGCTGCAAGCTTGCAGCAAGCATGCTGCAAACTAGTATTTGAAACAAATGCTAGCTTGCGCATGCTAACATTAGCTTGCGCAAGCTAACATAAGATATTTGTTAGCTTGTGCAAGCTTGCAGAAAGTTTAGCTAGCTTGCGCAAGCTTGCAGATAGTTTTTGCTAGCTTGCGCAAGCTAATTTGTTCTAAATACTAGCTTGCAGCACACTTGTTGCAAGCTTGCTGCATGTTTGCACGAGCTAAAAATGTTATTTTGTCGCAAGCGTGCTGTAAGCTTGTCGCAAGTGTGCTGCAAGCGTGCTGCAAGCTAATATTTCTGTAAGGGATATGCGCTTCACAAGAACATGTGTTAAGCATTTGTTCATGTACTTTTACATTAATTTAATTTTCGAATAGGAATAAAAATTATCTAGATCTGCAAGTATGATATCCCATTGTATACTGTAAGGTCACTTTTCAATTCACTAGCTGGTAAAACCTGTGAAATGTAACCATGAAGGTACCTCTTTAAAGTGGTACCTCCATGATGTAACAACCCCTAAACAGAATACAATATCAACATGGACTTTTCCCGCCAATTTGTGTCTTTAGAGGAGACATAAAGTCTGACATAATCCTTATTTCATATAATAGAATTAAAAATTACAAATGTACTGATTAAGTTTCATAACTCCCGAAGCAATCGAACACAATTTTTATAAATAATAAAAACTTTAACTCTACTATTAAATAGTATTATGAGAGCCGCCATCTTGAATTAAAAACAGGCAGATTATGATGTCATCAGCCCAGCAGGATGTTGGAATGCTTTGTATTTCTTTATAATCTACCTCAAGATTTCTAGGTTATGAGAAATTGTTTTTCATTTGTAGGGGTCAAGTAATTTTTTGTGTACACATGAAATTAACAAAACATTTTGTTAAAACTTTGTGTCACATCATTTGGGAATAAAACTTAATCACATTTATAAAGATATACATTAAATTCCTTATGTTCCTATTGGGGAAATGATGTTATCATGCACAATATTTAAATACAGAATTGAACAAAATGGCAGCCTCCATATGTCAACTTCAAAGATGAATAACTTGAGATTGAAATAAGATTGCCACTTGCTGTTTTTGATAGTTGGTTAAGATTTGTATCCTCTATCATATGAAATAATGATTGTATCAGATGTTATGTCTTCTTTCATAGGGTCCTCTAATGTACAAATGAAAATGAAAATTTATGGGAATATCCCTTTAATACTTAAAGCTTCGGATAACGGAATACAGCTTCATAACCAGCAAGTTGGCAATTTAACATTTAGATATGTTCACTGAAGACTCTTTGAGAAACATGAGTTTCTGTGATGTTTTGAGGGACGTTCAGTGCATGTCATGTCTCAAATGAAGCTATCAAATATTAGTTACCATTACCGACATTCAAGTCAACTTATGCAAACAAATGCCAATGAGGCCACATCAAGTGTTGCCGAATAAAAAATAGACCAGTCGTGCGTACAGGTAAATATTATCCTCATGCACAAAATCTACAATTATTCAGTGATTTTTTTAAGTGGCATCGCAAGCAAAAGTGTATTTTTTATTACTAGATCAGCTTCAGGTACATGTGCGTGTTGGATATGAGAAACCTTGTAATTTTAATGGACAATATGTCCAAGATCAGCGACCAAAATATAGTCAACACACCATATACCATGCAAATAACTTGGCGACATCGCTAAACAAAATCAGCAGTGTCATTTTGATTATCATTTATATGGCGTCATGCATTGATGCACGCCTGTCACGGTCTTATTATTTTTAGGATATCATTATGAAGTTAGTTTTACACATGCAGTTTGAAGTGTGTTAACACACAGCAATTTGCAATGCATAAAATCAAGATGGTTGACTCAATGAACACTGTTAGATGCAATCAATCAAGCTTTTGATTCAGATTGTCTTCTACCGCCGCACAAATACAACCATAAAACCAAAATGTTTGGTGGTTCCGATGCATTATTTCTTTGTTGGTTGATATTCAACTTTTATACTAACATATATATCATAACAGATGCGAGATAACGTATATTCATTTAAGCCACGCCACCATGCACATGATAAAATAGACCCTCTTGACAACACTTGCATGATGCAAAACATGCACACAGTTGCACATTTATCACTGTTTTACAAATTTTATATAAAGCCCCACCTACGTGACATTACTACCAAACCGATAGGTCACATATACAGACCGTAACTCATCTGTGTGCCACATATGACGTGTGTGCGATGTGCTTATAAGTTTTTTGGAGCATTTTCACATTAAGGCATGTACATTAGTGATATAAACTGTTAACACAAGCATGTACACAAAAACTAATATGGTTGCTATTAATTTATCACTTTCTCAAGATTAGTTTATTTTATATTAAGCTCACCCCCCCTCTTTCCACTCCTTCACCTTACTTACCAATATGCATGACATCACCACCAAAAACAAAGACACACAAATTTGGGTTGTACCACAAGACCTGTATCCAATGTACTGTTCTTGAGTTTGTACTGTGTTTACTTAGCTATTTTCAGCAAAACCACATTTAGCCCCACCCACTATGTTTATTAATGATATTCAACAATTGTATACCATGAATATGTATGTACACACTAACCAACAACATAAATATACCAAGTATGAATCAAAACTGACATGTAGTTGTTAAAATATGAGCCTTTATACATTTTTAATATTAAGCCCTGCCTACTCATTAATATGCATGACATCACAACTTAAAACAATAGGGCACATCTACAGACCATGGGCTATCTGTGTAACAAATATTCACAAGAATGCAGTGTATCGTTCTTGAGCTAATGTGTTAACAGGCTCTTTTCAGCAAAAATCATATTAAGCCCTGCCAACAATGCATATTGATGAATTTCAATGTTTTTATACCAATAACATATACGGTATACACAAGCTAACATCACAATTACACCAAATACGAAACAAAGCAGACATGTGGTTGTTAAAATATGAGCATTTCAAGATTTTTACATTTAGCCTTGTCTACTCGTTAATATGCATGATATCAACACAAAAAACAATGGGGCACATCTACAGACCATGGATTATCTGTGTACCACATGACAAGAAATCAGTGTAGTTTTGAGATATTACACACACACACACATACATACATACACACATAGCAAGGGATGTATTCTCACTTATATTGGATCATGATTCCCCAATGTTACGTATTTTCCCTTGAGTGCAAGTTTGTTTCAGACCTACTGCAGGCGAACTGATTAAGGGGCATGTGTGAACAGTTGAGTCAAAAGATGTGGAAAAAACCTAACTGTTTGCACAAAATAAACAAGTTAGGCCTACAGTATACTAGAATATTGTTTAACCAACTTCATCTGCGTTCACACACGTCTTTTGAGAATCTCATCGGTGGATCTGAACATCTGCTCCAGATCATGGTCTTACCCTAGACTAGTATCAAAATCATGTGACTGATCGGATCCAGTAAGCGTTTATACAGAAAAACAATCAGCTGATCTGATCCCCTGCGATGAGTCTGATTTAGAGCTCGCACTCCAGTGAGAACAGGCTCAGGGTAATTACTGTTTAATAAGTTCACGGAACATGATCTTCATTCAAGTAACCAAACCAGGAAAGCGCACTACCGAGCAATATGTTTGTCACGTTTTTGTTTCAACAGAAAAAATTAATGACCTGCATTGCCGATAATGATGATTCATGACAAGTTCAATTTAAAAAAAATTGTAGGGGGGGGGGGGGGGATCTAGTATTACTCACATTCTTATAATAATTATGTCTTTTACTTATATCAATGAGTAGAAAAAGCTGGGATCCTTAATTGGTCCATGTTGTTGCTTATATTTTATTGATTTCAAGAACTGATCGTTTGCGCTTGTCGTATCAAAAGTTGTGGTCTACAAAAAATATCTTCTTCTTGAAGTGATTATATGACTGAAAAGTAAGAGCCTAGGGTTCTAAAACAAATTTTTCCAAGGGCCATCATTACACAACAGCTTCAGGCCATGGGCCAATCGCGTGGCACAACCAGCGTCATGTGACAAACAAAACAATCCCTAAATGCAAACAAGTTGAGAGCATGCACGATTAGAAGGATGTACGTCAGATGTCGGCGTTTCTCTTATCCACCTTCCTCTGACAAGCCGCGAGCCCAATTTATAACGGAACTAAAGATAACATTTTATTTGACAAGCCACAATATTTTAGTGAGCTGATCTGCCTAGAAAGAAAAAAAAAAAATTCGCGATTTTACCCATCTCATTTGGATTGATCTTACATGCAATGCACTGTATTGCATTATATAATGACTATTGTACGCGGGCCAGATTGGATTGTCTGGCAGGCCAACATGGGCCGCCCATTAAGAATCGCCGACCAAGGCTTTTATGCTCGGGTCTTTGAATATTTTAATCAACTGTATTCATATCACATATATACCAAGTTGAATCAGAGCACATGAGGCATAACTAAGTCTCTTTGAAATAAAACATTTACAGAAATACCTAAACCTATTATTTTGTCCATGACGCTGAACTGCAAGTGTATGCATCAATGCACACCTACATGTAAAGCAGAAAGGACAGCAAAATTTCTAAAGAATTTAGTTCAAAAAATTATGACTGCCAACTTTTGTAAAAAAAACCTTATCTTTCCATTCAAAGGAATTACTCAGCAGAACAAAACTGACGGAGCAGAAAGGTGGCAAATTAAAATAAGAAATCGACAGTTAAAAAAGCGAGTCTTATTGGGAGTATGTTACATGTAGGTGGTTCAGCGTTATTACCTGAAGGTGCAGGCACAAAACTTAAGGTCATAAATAATTGATTGAACCATCTACCAATCATTAATCAAACTGAGGACTTATCAAAAAAGCATTTCTGGGTTTGAAGGTGTGATTTTTGCAAGATGTGATGGAATTTGACTATTAAACATTGGTGGGTATGCCACGTTCCAAAGAATCCGCATGTAACACCACAGTAGATAGCAAATCTAATACTTTCATCATAAGAAAGTAAAGTACACTTAATCATGACCATGGTTATAGAATACTATAGAAACATAAACCATGACCACAGGTGCAACTATAGGCAATGCCTTGTATGTTGGTCACATTCCTGTTTCCCTTTGCCGAACTGGCTATGGAACAGATTCAAAAATATGGTTTACGAGCAATGTTAGACTTAAGGTTAGTGGTATTAGGACCCTGATCAAAGGTAGCATATCTGTTTTGATTTGTTGGTCGAGTGTCAGACGCCCCAGTAAGGGGGCCCAGAGACTCCCATTTTTTAATATCCAAGGACGCAACACTGCTATAGGACCATAGGCGAGGGGGGCGGGGAGTACCCCCCTACCTCTAATGATGAGAAATTGGAAATGAAGTCCAATGATGAATTTAAACAATAAGGCAATATAAAGGGTCCAAAACACTCACTATTATTGTATAATCCAAGTGTTTTATCTTCAATTTAAAATCAATCCAAATTTTGCATGATTAACAAAGACTTATTTAGGCATAACAGACTTGCCTTAAAATATTTGTTTTCTCTAGAAGGCATAAATCATGGCAATAGCTGTCAAAATTGGATGACATTTCAACTCTTCATTTGTAGCAATTTACAAAATTACACCAGAAAACCAACAAACAACAAACTTATTTGTTTGGACATGTATGTATATATCCATCAGAGACATAAATTTATAGCAATAGCTGTCAAAATTGGATGACATTTTAAGCCTTCATTTGTAGCAAAACAAACATATTTATTTAGACATGTATGTATGTCCATCAGAGGCATAAATTCATGACAATAAGTGTCAAAATTAAATGACATTTTAACCCTTCATTTGTAGCAGAACAACAAACATATTTGTTTGGACATGTATGTATATGTCCATCGGAGACATAAATTCATGGCAATAGCTGTCAAAATTGGATGACATTTCAACTTTTCATTTATAGCAGTTTGCAACATTACACCAGAAAACCAACAAACAACAAACATATTGGACATGTATGTATATTTGGACATGTATGACATTTTATATGTCCATTTCGTATGTATGAGACATAAATTCATGGCAATAGCTGTCAAAATTGGATGACATTTCAACCCTTCATTTATAGCAGTTTGCAACATTACACCAGAAAACCAACAAACATATTTGTTTGGACATGTATGTATATGTCCATCGGAGACATAAATTCATGGCAATAGCTGTCAAAATTGGATGACATTTTAACTTTTCATTTATAGCAGTTTGCAACATTACACCAGAAAACCAACAAACAACAAACATATTCGTTTGGACATGTATGTATATGTCCATCGGAGACATAAATTCATGGCAATAGCTGTCAAAATTGGATGACATTTCAACCCTTCATTTATAGCAGTTTGCAACATTACACCAGAAAACCAACAAACATATTTGTTTGGACATGTATGTATATGTCCATCGGAGACATAAATTCATGGCAATAGCTGTCAAAATTGGATGACATTTTAACTTTTCATTTATAGCAGTTTGCAACATTACACCAGAAAACCAACAAACAACAAACATATTTGTTTGGACATGTATGTATATGTCCATCGGAGACATAAATTCATGGCAATAGCTGTCAAAATTGGATGACATTTCAACCCTTCATTTATAGCAGTTTGCAACTTTACACCAGAAAACCAACAAACAACAAATTTAATACACAACAGAACAATGTACATTACTTAAGACTGAACTTCCGAATGTCACTTCCATTGTCAAACTTTAAATCAAAAAGACAATTTTTCAGTTTCCTTTTGTGCAACAAAACAGGAAAAACTTGTCATTTTGATCAATATCATAATAAGTTTACAGCTTCCTGCGCTACGGTCACTGCTAGGTGACAGTCACTGCTAAGTGATGCTCCTAACATCCTGAGTTTCTCTCTGTTGTGAATCCTTCTATTAATGCACTTTTAACAAATACACAATTTCTACATCGTTCCACAGATTGTATCATAAATTTGGAGTATCATAAAGACTTCTGTCAATTAAAATTTGGGGGAACAAATAATATAATATATATCAAGGAAAAGTTCTCATTGAGGAAAAACTTCCCAGTAAAACAAGATTGGTGAAAAAGTTTCCGGTGAAACAAGATTGGTGAAAAAGTTCCCATTGAAACAAGATTGGTGAAAAGGTTCCCAGTGAAACAAGATTGGTGAAAAAGTTCCCAGTGAAACAAGATTGGTGAAAAAGTTCCCAGTGAAACAAGATTGGTGATAAAGTTCCCAATGAAACAAGATTGGTGAAAAAGTTCCCAGTGAAACAAGATTGGTGAAAAAGTTCCCAGTGAAATAAGATTGGTGAAAAAGTTCCCAGTGAAACAAGATTGGTGAAAAAGTTCCCAGTGAAACAAGATTGGTGAAAAAGTTACCAGTGAAACAAGATTGGTGAAAAAGTCCCAGTGAAACAAGATCGGTGAAAAACTTCCCAGTAAAACAAGATCGATAAAAAACTTCCCAGTGAAACAAGATTGGTGAATATCCTTTGATAACTAAATAGCATTCAATCTTGATAGCATTCAATCTTAATAGCATTCAATCTTGATAGCATTCAATCTTACTGGTTAACAAATTGTAAAAAGATAAATAAGAAATTTAATACTATTGATTACATATTTCTTTAAATAATTATCTTCACACAGACTCATGTTATCCAGGAATAATTCTTTCAATGATTCGAGCAAATTTAATTGGTCAATAATGATGATACCATTTAAAAACGATTGGTTCATTTCATGTTGGAATATCAGTAGAGAGTTCAAGGCACTTCAGTCCCATGACCTTCAAAGTATTACAAAAATACAATGCAAAAGCTTTTTTGATACGCCACTTCCGGTTTTCAATTTTCCTAGTGATCGCAACAAATCTGCAATATTATCGATAACATCCATCCTCAGGACCAAACACAGAGGCCTACATGTGTTATCATCGATAACATCACAGATTTCTTGCAATCAATAAAGAATCTTGAAACCCGGAAGTGATGTTACTGGCATGGCGCTGTTCGCTTAAAATGTATTTATCGGACGATACCTTTCCTTTAATGAAGTGCTTTTGTTTCCTCTTGAGCCTCGCAAACAATCAGATTTTTTTGTTGCTCATGAAGTACAATCTGTGTGCCATATGTTTTTGACGTATATGAAAGAGCATGCATTAAATTGTAAGCAGAACACTCTTTTACATTGTCACTGTAGCACTTAGTTTTTACGTTACGACAACTTTTGTATAAGAAAATTCGACCTGGGCAAAAGTGATGATGTATATGAACAGGAATGTCTCATTAATGTAATTCTTTATATTTCTTTCCCAAATTTCAAATTGACAGTTCTACTGACGTTAAATCTGGGTCAAGCTTATACTATTATCTACTGCTGTCACGATAGGGCTGTTAAACGTATCGATTATAATGGAGAAATATCATGAAATATTGTTTTAAAAAACCTGACTCCGACACAGATTGTTGATATCACTACTTCTGTTATGTAATGTATACATGAATCATGAACGCAAGAAAAAATGGATTTTCAGATCAAGCAGACTACATGATCGCCTGACTATTACGTTCATCACACATGTTTGGTAATTCAGCTAAATCATGAATCGTCGAAGTGAGAGGCATGTTCTGGGCCAATTTTTTTCGTTCTTTTTGCTATTTTACAGAAGTACGCTTTTTAATTAGCTTCTTATGTTTTATGATATTTTTGTACATTTTTAAAGTTGATTCAGAAACAATTATGGCCTAAAACTTGACTTTTATATTTACTAACGTAACGTTACTTAGTACTGTAACGTACAAAGTAGCCTAGCCTAATTGCGCGAAATTTTCTTGGTTCTGTATTAGTTTTTGGTCACGCGATATGTGTATAAGAGGCATATTTCATGTCGTGGGAAAAGAGATATTGCGATAATCAACATTTCATGACAGCACTACGATTATCCAATTTCCTGTACACTGCAGCCAACATCTTTCATTCAAAATTGTGGGAGGAATGGCGGAAAAACAATAAGTCTATTTTCCAGCTGTCCGCTTCTGAATCCGAAGTCACAAAATATTGCAGAATTTATGCTAATCAGGTATCTAAGTTTTTAATTGCTGTTCAATTTCTAAGTGATTTTGATGGGATTTTTTGCGGTTTGCATGGTTTATAGTACATTTTATATCATTTAAGCCCATGTTATTTATAGCTTCCTGCCTTATACCTTTATCATTTCAGCCCATGTTATAGCTACCTCCTGCCATATACCTTTATCATTTAATTAAGCCCATGTTATAGCTACCTGCCTTATACCTTTAACCCAATGAGTGTTGACTGATCTGCATGTCTATGCCATGAAGGTTTGTGACTGTTAATTGTTTGGAAACAGGAGAAATCCCGTCTGGATACACTTCCTGATACAGGTGGCTATATTTTTTCCCGCTTTAAAAGCATGCACAAGTACAGTATAGTAGGGTGGTGGTACCTAATTTCGTGCACTTAAGGACTTATTCTGTTTGGTTTATAAAAATGCAACAAAAGTATTATTTCCCAAGTTCACACAGAAAGAGAAAATTTTTTCTTCTTTACACCCGTGATAAGATTCTTCAAATTTGCTATTTACATTTAGTAGTTATCATCCTGGAAATAAAGTTTTGCTAGCCTTGTTGATGCTGCAAGTGAACCCTAATTTGTGCGTCTTATGATAAACATATGTAAAAACACACCAGGAGTACCAATAAAAAGTTAAGGGCCCTTCATCAACGACAAAAGTGGCTTAAATTTTGAAAACATACTACTAATAAAACACACAATGGAAAGAAAAATATTTGAATCTATAAAATCGAGATATATTTTTATTAAGAATGTTAGATTTTGGTAATTAAATTTTTTGAAGTTGGTAAAGTAATTGGATGCACGAAATTAGGGATAGCATGAAATTGGGTTCATTTACAAAACTTAATAAAGTATTCAGAAAATTTATAGTAATAGGATTTTCTCAATTAGTTCTGCACTTCTGACATAACGATTTTTATTACCACAGTATGATTAAAACAATATAAAGGGCACTATATTTATAAAATTATCTTTTAAAATCAAATTAAAACTCCAAAACTTTTCACTGTCCTGGACAATAACACTTTCACATAAAAGAAAACTTAAATCAACACATCTGTGCTGAACTGAGCATTACAATATCAACCCACTGCCCTCTATATGTCACAACATACTCTTACTAAGTTTTCTTCCATATCAACAAAACCCATTACGCTCCCAATCACAAAACCTGGCACACAATGCATTCAACCCAACAACACTCAGGGTAGCCCCAGGGAAAGATTACAGAACAGTCCTGCCCAAATTCCAATGAAAAGAAAACACAATTCTATGATTACAATCACTAAGGCTGTTTGGTGTAGAATAAAATTTCTGCACTCATGGGGGTGTACTTTTGTCCTTTAATAAACTGCACATTGATTTGGTATGTGGGTTCCTGTAAGAGCAAGCACAAGCAAGGAATCAATCTGCCAAAGTGCTGATGGGCAAAGGGCCTGCTTAGTTATTTTTGTGGGTGAATGAAGGTTACAGGTGCAGTTAATACTTAATATGCAGTGCATACTCCTATAATTTTGATACAGTAGGCTCGTGAAGTGCATGCAACTGACGTTTTACATTCATGTCATCAGTTCTGATTTACAGGGAGAGGAACTGATGATAATTAATGGCCAACAACTTACGAGTATGGTCGGATTAATAAAATTAAATGATTAGTTCAGTGGTCAAGCATGTCCATCTTATATGAAAGAGGACTTCAATTGAAACAAAATGGTGAAGAAAGCATTCAGAAATCTTTTTCCGTTGAGGAGATATTCAAGTTTAAAGTTTGGTATCATTTCTGTAGAAATGGCTGAAGTCAGACAGACTAGTTGTGATGTCACAGCCTAAAATTCCTCAGTCTTTATGTATTTATAAAAAAAAGTTAGTTAATTTTTTCACTATTTGAATTATTTGTCCTCAAAATTTCTTCAGGTGGTATATCATAAATACCTTTATAGATTCAGTTTTACTACATTTTTGACATATCCCATAGTTTATAAGTCATAAAATCGCAGGACAAAATACAATAGAATACATAAAGACTGAGGAATCTGAGGCTATGACATCACAAGTAGTCTGATATCAGTCATTTCTACACAATGATACTAAACTTTAAACTTAAATATCTCCTTAACTGAATAAGATTTTTGAATGCTTTTATTACCATTTTGTTTCTTTTGAAGTCCTCTTTCATATAAAATAAACATGCTTGACCACTAAAGTAATCCTTTAACAGAATAAGATTTCTGAATGTTTTCTTCACCATTTTGTTTCTTTTAAAACCTCTTTCATATCAGACAAACATGCTTGACCACTGAGCTAATCCTACAATAGAATAAGATATCTGAATGTTTTCTTCACCATTTAGTTTCTTTTAAAACCTCTTTCATATAAGACAAACATGCTTGACCACTGAGCTAATCCTACAATAGAATAAGATTTCTGAATGCTTTCTTTACCATTGTGTTTCTTTTGAAGTCCTCTGTCATATAAGATGGACATGCTTGACCACAAAACTAAATCCTTTAATCCCTGATGATGAGGGAACAAGTACGAACAAAGCTCAGAACTGTGAGTGCTGTCAAACTTTTTTTTAGGGATCAATGTACATTAGCAAACTTAATGGTTACTATGGAGAATTAACTTAATGCCAATTTCCCTGTAATTTATTCACATTTAAAGATCTGTAGCTATTTTTGCCAATGCCCATATGGATCTGCGCTAATAAATTACGACGATTATCAGTTGAGTAGCCATGCATGCACGCTCATTCAAACAAAAAAAAGGATATTAAAGAATCAAAATAGTGAAGTAATGATAGCATCATCATCTTACTACCAATAGTAGATATTACAGTCAAAATTTTCACAAATTTAGAGATGTTAAAATGGCAGTAATTCAAGACTAGAGTGAAGTTTTGTGCTTTTTCGAATAGTTTGTATGACTTTTGTAACAGTCGTCTAAATATAAAGTATAAAGAGAGAAATAAGCCTGGCTAGTTTAGCCAAAGATCTACCCTCTAAAGAACCAAAAGCAAAGGTTGGTCTAAATAATCGGGTACAAAGACATTTCTAACCAAACACCACAATTTCTTAATATTTGGTGAAATCCATTTTATAGAAAAAAATGAAAAATTTTGAACTTTCCATTTTCAGGTTAGTTTTGCTTCTTTTTCTTTTTCTTCTTCAATGTTTAATATGTCATTTAAAAAGCAATTTCTAAAGCAGCTCTTCTATTACACATTCACACCTTTTGATGATTATAATCTTCGCTTTAAGTTACAACATCAAATAACTTTACACCCAGGACCATGTCTATGTCTACGCACAAACATACAGTACATGAGATAAATACCAGAAGTATTATTTTCAGCGTTTTTCCCAAATTGCCCTTACAATCACCAGACAAATTCGCTCGCCTTTCTTGCCACATCCGTAAATGACACTTTCATGCAATATTACACCGCCCAGTTTGAAATAACAACTCCATGATTATATGCATAGGCGCCAAAAATTAATGTAACAAAATCATGCATGAACTTAAATTCCAACCTTAACTAGTTCAAGTATGCTTCACTTTCAAGCTAAGTACAGTTCTTACAAACCAGCAAAAAACTCATGTGTTGACACTGTGATTGCTTGCCCTATTTTAAGGGGAATAAAAAGAAAATTCATTCTTTTTTCTACATGCACCTACTTACTCATTTTGTTCCATTTTTTTTAACTAAAGAAACTTTCTGCAGTGATTTAGTCCACAAAAGCCGCTATGTGGGGATCAACGAAAGCTGCAGTGAAGGAACAACCATTTCTAGTTCACATTGAGACTTGATATTATCAAACCTTTCAGTATTTTATATTAATAATTAAAGTCCTTTTAAAAAACAAACTGCATTGCCATATTTTTCCATTCTGAGAATTATGTTCTAAAGAACATGAATCAAAACATTAACATTACATTACTATCTTTGGTAAGTGGGTTAATACTTTGTGCAAAGAGACAGGACTAAAACTGATTTAAAGGATTAGTTCAGTGGTCAAGCATGTTTATCTTATATAAAAGAGGACTTCAAAAGAAACAAAATGTGAAGAAAGCATTCAAAAATTGTATTCCGTTAAGGAGATATTCAAATTTAAAGGTTGGTATCATTTGTGTAGAAATGACTGAAATCAGACTAGTTGTGATGTTAAAGCCTCAGATTCCTCAAAGTCTTCATGTATTCTATCATATTTTGTCCTACAATTTTGTGGCTTATAAACCATGGGATATGTCAAAAAAGTAGTAAAACTGAATCTTATAAATCACCTAAAAAAAGTTTAAGAAAATAAAATAAATAGTAAAACAATTTAATAAGATTTCTTTAAAATAAATTTTGAGGAATCTGAGACTGTGACATCACAACTAGTCTGATTTCAGTCGTTCCTACAGAAATGATACCAAGCTTTAAACTTAAATATCTCCTTAACGGAAATAAGATTTTTGAACGCTTTCTTCACCATTTTGTTTCTTCTAAAGTCCTCTTTTATATAAAATGGACATGCTTGACCACTGAACGAATCCTTTTAAACTAATGTACAGGACAAGACTTCATGATTTTTAGCAGTATTTTTCAATTACCACAAAACACACTTGTAACAACTTTTGTTTATCTGGCACGCCCATAACAAACTAATGTGATTAACTCCAGTATAAACATTTCAAATATCATTGATTTGGAAAGAAAATGCAACAATTCAACAGTACCTATGAATTTGCTAAGTAAAACCAAACAATGGAAACTAGGTTAGAGTATACAATTGTGTGCTGTATCTCCATCATCATTTTTTCCCCAGGAAAAACTAAATAACATCTCTTTAAACAATCAAGTTTATTTCCTTTTCTTCTGCCCTTTTCCTTCAAACCTAATTCAATTCAAAGAGGGACTGTGTTCTGCTTAAAAGAGTAAGTATTATGCAGCCTTTTAAAATAGTACTACAGTGGGTAAAGACATCAGATATCATATGCACAAAAATACTCAAACACCCACACGGATATCATACATTATTAATACTTTTTAATACATATAAAGGCTGTGACTCTGAGAGATTTATTGTGCTTCTGACTAGACTCACAAGTGGTGGATCCTTTCAGTAAATTTTTCAACGATTCATTGACCTGGTTTGCCTCTCAGTGATAAAATGTCATTGTTTTATGTTTATCCTATCTCAGATGACTACATTACTTGGTATGAATTAAAGTTGTGACGGTTAACTGTTTACCCACCCGTTTGTTCTATTACCTGTTTAGAAAAACACGCTCTGTGTAAACAAATGTAATATTTCACACCATTTTTAAATATTTTTTTCAATTTTGTTTTTTGTTAAGTTTGAAAATTCACGAAACCATCTGACCAACCTTTTACTTCTAGTGTCAATCTTTACCCACCAAGTTATTGCCTTCACGTTTCTGCGGGGTCCATATGCACAACACCAAACATTTCCAAAGTAACCTGGGATCCGATGGTACGCAGTTAGCTTGCGCTCATAAAGAAGGCTCAGGCTAGCGCTGATTAACGTAACTACACACACAAGAAATTTCCGACCATATCCATTCACTATCGAATCACAGTACATACCTTCCAACCACTGACCGGCCCACGTGCAAATCTTTCGCTCACACCCATGCTGCAACTCCTAATAGGGTCATCGAGATACTGTATCAACTTCTTTTACATTCCACGTGTAAGAATCATAGAGTGGGCCATGCAATATTAGAGAAGAATCCCACGTTAAATCCCTAAACTATGATACCAAACTTTAATCTTGAATATCTCCTTAACGGAATAAGATTTTGCAATGCTTTCTTCACCATTTAGTTTCTTTAGAAGTTCTCTTTCATATAAGACGGACTTGCTTGACCCCTGAACTAATCCTTTAAGATAACGAGTGAAGGAATATCAATCTTCTACAGTAGACTTTCTACACCAGCCATTTTTAATAGAACTTGTAATGTCTGTAAAGGATTCGTTCAGTGGTCAAGTAAGTTTATGACTGACGTAGGAAGTCTATATTTTGGAAAGAAGGCTGGTGCCCTCATCCTCACATTCTTAACAATTGTTAATGTATTTAAAAAAAAAAAAAAATTAATTTTTGGTATTGGAATTATTTTTGTTTTGAACTCTCTACAGATGGTAAATAATAATTACTCTTAATAGGTTATGTTTGACTACTTTCCTAACATAATGGTTGTTAGGAAACAAAAACGCAGGACAAAATATGACAGAATACATTACAACATGAATCTGAGGCTGCAGTCTAATTCTAGTCGTTTTTTCACAAATTATGCCAAACTTTAAAACTTTATATTCTTAACCGAATAAGAATTTTGAATGCTTTCTCCACCATTTTGTTTCATATGAAGTGTCCTATTTCATATAAGATAGACTTGCTTGACCCCTGGACTAATTCTTTAATTCTCGTACATCTTCTAAACATACCTCATACGTTCATCCTTCTGAGTGTCTAGACCTGCTTGGTGACAACAATATTATATATTAAAGTTTGCTCATTGATTACTACCTAAAATGGATTGCAGATAAAATTCCAACTCTCTCATCCAGGTTTTTTTTTTTTTTTTGCTCCCTTAATAGCATTCCTTTTCCCCCATCTTCTCATTTTCTAAACCCAACCCAAAACTCAACGACCCACTTTTATTGATGGAAAAGCAGACCACCATAATTCAATCAAATCCAAAAAAGGGATTAAAAAACCTTAAAAGCAGGGAGGTGTTATTTCTCTGCTTGAACCATGGAGCTCCATGCTTGAATATAGCTGAAAGCAGTGCCCATCCCTTCCACCAGGTCTGCCTTTTACAAGTTGTTTCTAAACAAATAGCATTCAGGGAAGATCATCAACTAATGTGGAAGTAGTCTTTCAAAGCTTCCCTTCATTCATACACCCCTGGAAGTGACTCCTTTCACACACCTCACCAAACCTGTCATAATGAGACCCATCTATGATCCTTTTAAATTACTTGAGAAGGCTTAGGAGTACTTAGTATTAGAATCTTCTTGGATTATGGGCAAGTCTCTTGGAGGTTAAAAAGCTGAAGACCTCATCATTTCTTCTTATGCTTTGTATCAAGTGCATGATTAATTCTTTTGTAAACCATAAAGTACCATTCAAGTCTAAGATTAAATGGGGTCATTGTAATCCTGCTCAAACCAGCTTTGGCCCTGATTTTCAATACCTTATGCTGCCACAGAAGAGTGGATGTATGCAAAAAATTGTGGCTCAAACTAGTTTCAATAACATAATTTACCCTGATTTCCAATACCTTATGCCGTCACAGAAGAGTGGATGTATGCAGAAATTGTCGCCAAAACTAGTTTCAATAACATAATTTGCCCTGATTTTCAATACCTTATGCTGCCACAGAAGGGTGGATGTATGCAGAAATTGTCGCCAAAACTAGTTCCAATAACATAATTTAAAGGCTACTTCGTTCAGAATTTGAATCTCTTTCTGAGGCATATATCAAATGTCTACATGTCCATACACCTTTAAATACATGCAATGTATTCATGTGATTAGGGACCTCCCTGGTCTAGTGGTCAAACCGTCAGTTTAGTGAGCTAGTGGCCCAGGTCTGATTCCCGGTGGGTCTCCATGCAACCAGTGCACCACAACTGGTTATTGAAGGTCGTGGACATTGACTTGGTTGTTGATGTGTGTCCATAGTCCTACATGTGTTCTTGTCCGGATTGAATTAAGCGTATCGTGCTGACATTGTTACTATTATAACCGATTATGCAGGTAAAAACCCGTCATTGTAATTGTGTATTTATTGTGTGCATGTGACAGGTAGTTCAGGGATCGTCTGTTAACCCTTACTCTACCAGCATTTTTTTGAAAATGTGCTCGGAAGGCGGAGTTAAAGATGAAAAACCCAAAACGGCAATAATATCACCACGTGGTAGAGTAAGGGTTAATGAAAGGCTGATTATTGGAGTGTCCTCTTGTTAAGCAAGCAGCAGTCAGACTCGTTCTGCTTCGGTGACCCGCTGGGCCACCACCGGGATCATGCTGCATATATTTTTGAATTGGCGCACTTGTCGCGGGTTCATTAATTCTTACTCTACCAACACCTTTTTGGAAATGTGCTCGGGAGGTGGAGTCAAAGATGGGGAACCTAAAACGACGACAAAGTTGTTTTCAAAAAAGGTGATAGGAGAGGATAGGATGTGGGTGTCCCCTGCTGTTCCACCATTAACTCCCAGGAAAGTAGCAAAGCCTATAGCTCCAATGACTTACAATGGCTTGAAAATAAATTTCAAAGATTGCATCTTATTTTGCAAGCTGTTAATTTAAAATTTAAATTCGACATGTTCTGCAAGTCCATCTTCAAAAGAAACAAAATGGTGAAGAAAGCATTCAAAAATCTTATTCCTTTAAGGAGAGATTTAAGTTAAAAGTTTGGTATCATTTCTGAAGAAACAGCTGAAATCAGACAAGTTGTGATGTCACAGCCTCAGATTCCTCAGTCTTTATGTATTTATGTATTTTAAAGAAAGTTTATTTAATTTGTTCACTATTTGAATCATTTATCCTCAAATATTCTTTAGGTGGCATATTATAAATGCCCTTCCTAGATTCAGTTTTACTACTTTTTTGACATACTGATCCCAGGATTTTGAAGCTACAGAATTGCAGGACAAAATATGATAGAATACATAAAGACTGAGGAATCTGAGGCTATGACATCACAACTAGTCTGATATTAGTCGTTTCTACACAATGATACCAAACTTTAAACTTAAATATCTCCTTAACGAAACAAGATTTTTGAATGCTTTCTTCACCATTTTGTTTCTTTTGAAGTCCTCTTTCATATAGAATGGACTATTTGACCACTATACTAATTCTTTTACCTTTGTTTCTTATTTTTTAAACTTTTAAAAGTTAAAAGCACAGTCAGTTTTTATTAGCTGCGGTTGATAAATTAAATTGCAGAATTTGTAAAATATACATAGTTGAGTAAGAAGATGACGGAATACAGCTCAAACCATGATTGTATAACGACAGACTATTTAATGACAGACAGACAGCTAAACAACAAACTGCATCAAGATATTAAAAACAAATCAATTTAAAAGTTATATATATAAAACTGGCCAAAACTATTCCCTCTTCCCCGTCCCAATAAGTTTCAGTGAACATTCTTCTGCTCTTGTGTAAATGAAACGTTTTGCCCTGGTGTGAAACCCCCACCCCTAACCCTCTCCCTCCCCAACTTGTTCGACTTAAATTCAATTCGTAACAAATTATAAGAAAATCCACCAAAAGATTTGGTGTCATTAGCACACCGCATTGTAAATAGTGGTGTTGGACTGCAGCAAGAAAAATACACACAATTCACAATGTAGCTAAGAACTGATTACTTCTACAAAAATGCCCCAACTCCCAAATCAAAAATC
The DNA here is from genome assembly GCA_020152595.1 of Chiridota heheva. Lineage (NCBI taxonomy): Eukaryota > Metazoa > Echinodermata > Holothuroidea > Apodida > Chiridotidae > Chiridota > Chiridota heheva. The sequence continues at coordinate 329,679 of JAIGNY010001509.1, forward strand.
TCCTTCAGAACGGATCACTTAATCACCAATGAGATACAGCTAGCAAATGACGCTTACAGCAAATCAACCTTAGTGACGGTTCATTACCGAACGCACTCATCTTAACTGTTAATTTGATCAAAATTACGCATAATTCATGAGTTTGTAAGGAATTAGACATATAATTTCGTTGTGCTTCAGGTTAGGATAATCTATAACAAATGATATTAATTAAATGGGAAATGAAAGTACATGAAGTGAAACATGAGTAACTTGAGTAAAACATATAGAACACCCCCCACCCCCCCCCCCACTCTTTCTTTTATAGTGCAGATTTTGTACTTCCCATGCAAGGAAATTAGTGCTAATTTGCGATTAATTTACTAAACGTTTAATCACCAAAATTTGTGAGTGTTTAACGATTAATCGCAACCAAGCATCACCCAAAAATGTTTTATTTTTTTCTCGGGGAACTGTTCCAGTCCCCACACAAACATTCCATGCATTTTCGGACCACAAATAGGCCAAGAATCTGACCAAATCTAAATATCATGTCTTAAAATTACCCGTTAGGCTGATAAAACAACCTGAAAATAAAGATCCTTAGTTTGGATGACATTCAAAAAGGTGTAGAAAAAGATATCCACAAGAAATGTTGCCGATTTCTGGCAGTTTGAACTTCCACCTGGTCTTTCACAAAATTCAGTTCTTACTTCTTAAAGTTAAAGTACACGCCAACAATCTTTATAGTTGAATATAGTTTTGGTCATAAACATGCAGTAGAAAGATCTAAACGATCGATAATAAAGGAAATATAATAAAGGAAATGAAGAAATTTGCTTGATTTTTAATGCCTTCTTCATGCATTTAAGCATAGAGGGGATTGTGTTCAGTTAATAGATCAAATCTTTTAGGTAATTTTTTGGTATTTTACTATCTTTTTTTAGTAGTATTAATTGTCACTGTACACTAGGCCACCCATATAGTATTTTACCATCTTTTTCAGTGGTACTAATTGTCACTGTACACTAGGCCACCCATATAGTATTTTACCATCTTTTTTAGTAGTATTAATTGTCACTGTACACTAGGCCACCCATATAGTATTTTACCATCTTTTTCAGTGGTACTAATTGTCACTGTACACTAGGCCACCCATATAGTATTTTACCATCTTTTTCAGTGGTACTAATTGTCACTGTACACTAGGCCACCCATATAGTATTTTACTATCTTTTTCAGTGGTACTAATTGTCACTGTACACTAGGCCACCCATATAGTATTTTACCATCTTTTTCAGTGGTACTAATTGTCACTGTACACTAGGCCACCCATATAGTATTTTACCATCTTTTTCAGTGGTACTAATTGTCACTGTACACAAGGCCACCCATATAGTATTTTCGTGATTAATTGGATTCAAAGTTTTATTAAACGTTTTTAAAGCACTGTGAGCGATTAGCGATTAATCGTCAACAGCACTAAAGGAAATCAAAACAATAAGAAGTGTTTACTAGTATCTTCATGTGTTATAACTCCCTGTAAGGAGTTTTAAGTTGTCTTACACTGATAATTTACTGCTTTTGGCATCAATCAGACTTCAATGGCCCTTAATTTACAATCCAATCTAACTAAGGGCAATTCCTCGGCCTGTCCCGTACAACACGTTCTGTAGAATCGTCCTAGGATCCCGGGAAATGCATGGTTTTTATTAGCAAACTCATAAAGACATTCAAAATCTTCCTCTAACAGCAACCAACTTTCTATTAATTGTTTTGCGTACCTCTTACCTCCCCCCACATCCAAAACATTCCTCTAAAAGCCATTAAATGCCAGCTGTTGTGATGGCTGTACACTAACCGCTAAAATAAATATGGCAAAATATTCTTGCTTATAAAGAGATATTATGCGTGTATACCTCTTGTCCATTCCATGGCACTTATGAGCACATGAATGAACATCTTAACCTACAAAGATGGAGGAAAACAAATCCTGATGATTGCCATATATTGCTCAGCAGCTCTGGGAATACCATATACATTTGTATCTATATATTTGGCTAAGCTAAAATCATCCGAGCCTAGGCTCATTGAGCCGGTGCTTATCCCCAGTTTCCATGGCGCAAGTGGATGAGAGTACATTACTCCCCCTAAACAGGACGCCAGTCCATTGCAGATTAAGCTGAGTGGACTGAAGCAAGTAGAGTAAAGTGTTTTTCTCAAGGACACAATGCAGCGCTCACGACGGGAATCAAACTCAGTACCTCTCAAATATGAGCATGACTCCTTAACCACTGAGCCACAACACCTCTTTAGAGGAATGAAGAATTTTATCTAGAATTCACATACTTGGGAAAATTATTCACAGACTTTAAAGGGACTGGGTGAATCAAAATTATCTTTTTCTCAATTGATATGAACAAAAATTGGCAATGTGAAGAATTCCAGTGCAGTTGAAGAAATCCCTAAACTTTCCTATTACCGACATTTCCTCTGGTATAATTACTTTCAATAATAGCTCCATCTTATGGCCTATGAAGTTGTTTATTTATTAAAGGATTAGTTCAGTGGTCAAGCATGGTCAAGTGGTCTATCTTATATGAAGAAGGACTTCAAAAGAAACCAAATGGCGAAAAAAGCATTCAAAAAATCTTACTCCGTTAAAGGATTACTTCAGTGGTCAAGTATGTCTGTCTTATATCAAAGAGGACTTCAAAAGAAAACCAAATGGTGAAGAAAGCATTCAAAAATCTTATTCCGTTGTTAAGGAGATATTCAAATTTAAAAGTTTGGTACAATTTGTGTAAAAACGACTGAAATCAGACTAGTTGTGTGATGTAACAGCTCTTAAAGTCAATCAATAGCTAAAAGAAGTGTTCAAAATCAATTAAAGGAATATTCCCATGGATTTTTGTAAAATTTTAATTAAAGGAGCATACTTACAGAGCCAGTTTAGTACAAAAATCAGGTTTATATTATATTCCATTCAGGATATGTGGCTTTTGAAAGATTTCCCACTTGCATTTTAAAGTTTTTGTACAGTACCATGAATTCGTGTTTGATGATGTCATAGAGGCAATTCCATTGCAAATGTTTATGTATTTCTTTGAACATTAATTGCTTGTTTCTGTATGATTATAATTAATTTTCCAAAAGATATTGCAGTAGGGTATACTTGGCAATGTATATAAATACCTAACTTTCATCAATTTATTTTTCTAGCAGGTTTTACTAATAAAAAAGGATGATAGATTTTAATGAAATACATCAACTTTGTGGGAGAATGTGTTGCTGTGATGTCATACTAAGCCTTTTCCTATTTGTTTATTGGCATTCTTTTTATTTGTGAACCTTAAAATTTGAATATCTCCTGGTAGGAACAACATATCGAATAATTTGTGTACTTAATTATTTCCAAAAAAATTCTCTTTCTTATGAATGGTTACAAAAAAAGATGGCAATATTCCTTTAACATGCACAGATTAAAATATCGACCTGAAAAATTGTCCAAAGGGCAACGACTTCTCCATTTATCTTTTTCTAGGAATTAGAAAAGAACTGAAAGAAAAAATGGTAATTTGTACAATTCCCAACGGAAAAGGGGCATCCTTTCCTACACAATTTCTCCGACATTACATCTATAATCCTAACTCTTGAAAGTCAGCATCTAATAGTAAAGGGTATTAATGGTTGCACTTCCGCTTGAAGTATTAAAAAACTTAAGTGATAGGTACAACATTGCAAAGCTCTTCAACATTTCAAGATGGCAATCTTAAAAAAAAAAATCCGAAAATAATCAATTATCAAAAGCACCAACTCTCTTAAGAATTCTTATTTGCATATTAACAAAAGCATTATGAACTTGTACAGTGCGTGTACACTTATGGCTAAAAAGACTGTGACAAACTGTCACCATGAGAGAGTTGTAGTACAATGAACTGCCAAATTTTATTTGCAATTAAAGAAGAAATGATTTTTACATTATGTTAAAATTCTTTAGTTATATGGTATTGTTCGCAAGATGATGCAAGTGGTGTCTTATAATGAAGATGATATTATCAAATCTAAGTTTCACTGACAATATTGTGATCGGTGGCATAACTACGGGAGGGTCTGAATCACCACACACACACACACACAACTTTTTTGAGAAAAATTTCAAAAATTGGGATAATTTTTGTTTTTTCATAGAAGTTTTTTTTTGCTCTCAAAAAACCAAATTGTCATTACAACACTAAATCCTAGACCCCCCACCCGTCTGGGAGGAAGGTCTAGGACAATCTCAGACCCCTCACATTTCAATGCTGGCTACACCACTGATCATGATTATCATGGCAGCCATAGTCGCGAGGTTTTCAGACTATATTCCGCGCTTGAACAGCAAACTATACCAAACTGCTATATAGATATATATATATATATATACGCTAAACTGGTTAAATCGTGCCCGGTATATTCCTTAATCATCCTCCAGTCAGCGAAAGCCCAACTTAAGGTCATTAATTATCTTCAGTGGATCTATACCCATGATTCTACACAAAGCAGTTTACAAATCTAACTTCACTTTAATAATTAAAAGAGTTCATGGCCAATGTATACATGTCAGGATCAATATATAATTTAATCAACGTAATTGCTACTTTTCCTTTCCTTAGTAAATTTGATCTATAATAACGACAAAAATAGATTGCGGTCTCACTGGGTTTAAATATTTGAGCGAATGATTAAATTTCTCTCATTTTACCTAAATATTTGTTAACCCACTGAAGTTTCAACCCATTTGCTTTTCAAATGAGTCAACAGAAATGAGGCGCAGTAAGTAGTGCATTACGTGTAACTACAGTATTCACTTTTAAGGATTTAATCAGACATTGGAAGTATTTCTGTTATCAGACCATGGAAGTATTTCAGTTATCAGACCATGGAGCTATTAACTGAAATACTGTAGCTCCATGGTCAGACAAATTTTTGATAGAAGTGAACGGAGACATTTCATCCCTAACTCAAGAGACACCCCGATTATAAATTTGTGTTATGGTTCACAAGAACTGACCGTACGTACCTCACAATGAAGGATCTTTAGACCAGACATGACTTGATTTAACAGCTTTGCAAATTTTTGACACCATTTCAAGGAATTCATTCCCACCCACCCCCTCCCTCCTCCATATAAATGGTTTTATTAAACAAATTTATGTAAAAGGTCATGAAGCGCACCAGATTTAGAGTATATTATCCGATTTGGATTGAAACACCAGATTTAGATTCCCGAGCTTGATTCAGATCTTAGTGCTTGATTGAGATTATTTAGTTTGCTTTGACGGTTGCAAACTTAGTGCCAGAAAGGTTAAAATTATTGGTAACATAGTTTTAAAGCAACTTACATTAAAGGGAAATACGGATGGTGGATTAAAGAAAGAATAGTAGACATGGATGCTTTTGAGACCAACTTATATTGTAGCACCTTGTTTGGATTACAACACCTAATAAGGATGTTTCTGCTGATGTCATTAGGTCACATGACTTTGTTTACATCGCCATTTTGTAGGGCAGACTGACGTCTGCTGTACACTTACATACATTTGCATGTTGTTATATAAGATAATATAAGATAAATTTTTTCTTTAAAATAATATTTTATATTACATGTTAATTTATTTATCATACTGGGAAATGTAATTTGTATATATTTTGCTGCTTGTTTAAGTGTTAGGGTTTTTGCCTTAAGCTGTAAGCCACAATCACAACAACCAACAAACAATTATAATTGTAATTGGCTCTAATTAATATTTTTATATCAGCACCAAAAACAAAAGGTATCATCTACAGACCACAACACATCCATCCCCATAAGCCAAGTATAACAGAAATCCACCACATGGTTCTTGAGATATCATGTTTATAAGCTTCTGTTGCCAACACACATACATACATACATACATACATGCATGCATACATGCAGGCAGGAACACGTGCAGGCACGCACAGACATACATACACACATACATACACACACACATACCAGCATGACTACATACGTTCCTTATGCTATTGCATTGGAACCAAAAATGAAGCATAAAGTTACTCTTATACAGTACTAGAACTTTCTGTCTTACAGTACTAGACCTTTCTGTCTAACAGTACTAGACCGTTTTGTCTACAGTATAAGACCTTTCTGTCTAACAGTACTAGACCTTTCTGTCTTACAGTACTAGACCTTACTGTCTTACAGTACTAGACCTTTCTGTCTAACAGTACTAGACCTTTCTGTCTTACAGTACTAGACCTTTCTGTCTTACAGTACTAGACCTTTCTGTCTAACAGTACTAGACCTTTCTGTCTTACAGTACTAGACCTTTCTGTCTTACAGTACTAGACCTTTCTGTCTTACAGTACTAGACCTTTCTGTCTAACAGTACTAGACCTTTCTGTCTTACAGTACTAGACCTTTCTGTCTAACAGGACTAGACCTTTCTGTCTTACAGTACTAGACCTTTCTGTCTAACAGTACTAGACCTTTCTGTCTTACAGTACTAGACCTTTCTGTCTTACAGTACTAGACCTTTCTGTCTTACAGTACTAGACCTTTCTGTCTAACAAGACTAGACCTTTCTGTCTTACAGTATTAGACCTTTCTTTTTACAGTACTAGACCTTTCTGTCTTACAGTACTAGACCTTTCTGTCTAACAGTACTAGACCTTTCTGTCTTACAGTACTAGACCTTTCTGTCTTACAGTACTAGACCTTTCTGTCTAACAGTACTAGACCTTTCTGTCTTACAGTACTAGACCTTTCTTTTTACAGTACTAGACCTTTCTGTCTTACAGTACTAGACCTTTCTGTCTTACAGTACTAGACCTTTCTGTCTTACAGTACTAGACCTTTCTGTCTTACAGTACTAGACCTTTCTGTCTTACAGTACTAGACCTTTCTGTCTTACAGTACTAGACCTTACTGTCTTACAGTACTAGACCTTTCTGTCTTACAGTACTAGACCTTTCTGTCTTACAGTACTAGACCTTTCTGTCTTACAGTACTAGACCTTTCTGTCTAACAGTACTAGACCTTTCTGTCTTACAGTACTAGACCTTTCTGTCTTACAGTACTAGACCTTTCTGTCTTACAGTACTAGACCTTTCTGTCTTACAGTACTAGACCTTTCTGTCTTACAGTACTAGACCTTTCTGTCTTACAGTACTAGACCTTTCTGTCTTACAGTACTAGACCTTTCTGTCTTACAGTACTAGACCTTTCTGTCTTACAGTACTAGACCTTTCTGTCTTACAGTACTAGACCTTTCTGTCTTACAGTACTAGACCTTTCTGTCTTACAGTACTAGACCTTTCTGTCTTACAGTACTAGACCTTTCTGTCTTACAGTACTAGACCTTTCTGTCTTACAGTACTAGACCTTTCTGTCTTAGACTTTCTGTTCTGTACTAGACCTTTCTGTCTTACAGTACTAGACCTTTCTGTCTTACAGTACTAGACCTTTCTGTCTTACAGTACTAGACCTTTACTGTCTTACAGTACTAGACCTGTTTCTGTCTTACAGTACTAGACCTTTCTGTCTTACAGTACTAGACCTTTCTGTCTTACAGTACTAGACCTTTCTGTCTTACAGTACTAGACCTTTCTGTCTTACAGTACTAGACAGACCTTTCTGTCTTACAGTACTAGACCTTTCTGTCTTACAGTACTAGACCTTTCTGTCTTACAGTACTAGACCTTTCTGTCTTACAGTACTAGACCTTTCTGTCTTACAGTACTAGACCTTTCTGTCTTACAGTACTAGACCTTTCTGTCTTCTGTCTAGAACAGTACTAGACCTTTCTGTCTTACAGTACTAGACCTTTCTGTCTTACAGTACTAGACCTTTCTGTCTTACAGTACTAGACCTTTCTGTCTTACTAGTACTGTCTTACAGTACTAGACCTTTCTGTCTTACAGTACTAGACCTTTCTGTCTTACAGTACTAGACCTTTCTGTCTTACAGTACTAGACCTTTCTGTCTTACAGTACTAGACCTTTCTGTCTTACAGTACTAGACCTTTCTGTCTAACAGTACTAGACCTTTCTGTCTTACAGTACTAGACCTTTCTGTCTTACAGTACTAGACCTTTCTGTCTAACAGTACTAGACCTTTCTGTCTTACAGTACTAGACCTTTCTGTCTTACAGTACTAGACCTTTCTGTCTTACAGTACTAGACCTTTCTGTCTTACAGTACTAGACCTATCTTCATAAATCCATTATTTGTTTCAATGTACAAAGTTACATATGAAAATTCCTCAGAGTAATCAGCCAAGACAGCGATTTTCTTTCTGTTCATAACTTTCTGTTTATAGATGTTGTCCTTAACCAAATGATCAACTTGAGAATATCTATGAGTGGATTCTTTAGAACTGCTGTTTAATACAATGCACCAATGGACCAAATCTTTATTTTCTTTTTATTTCACCAGAAATTCCTAATTAAGCCTTAATCCAATACACATTGTATTACAATGTAATTAAGTGCCTCTTTGGCTGATTAAATCCAGCGAAGAATATTAAAGGATATGTTCAATGGTCATGCGTGTCCATCTTATATGAGAGAAGACTTCAAAAGAAACAAAATGGTGAAGAAAGCATTCAAACATCTTATTCCGTTAAAAAGATTTTTTACGTGACTGGGCTTCGAACATCAGGAACTGTTTAATGCCTTTCGGACCTCGACTGACAAAGAGGTACAATCGGCATCATTTGAGGGGCAAATAGGGTAATAAATTCACTTTACATGCAAACAACATTAAAGTTTATTAATATATTTTATTTATTAATGCCTCCGTTATCATTTTCAACATTTACCAAAAATACTATGATACAAACATCGTTAGCTGCTATCATGTAACAGTGCATGCAATGTACTTTATGTTCAGGGTTTATTTACATTACAGGTAAAAACCGGTTTTCCGATTAAAACTGGTTTTTTGTTTTTTTGTTTCACGTCAGGGCAAAACCGTGCAAGCTTAGTTCTCACCTTTAACCAAGATCATGAATACCTGACGATAAACCAACCCGAAGATTGTAGGAAAACAATGTCATAGATGTGTTCATACTTGAGTACATCAGTTACCAGACCCAATCGTGCAGGTGATCTGATTGCACTGGCATACCCAGAGGAGGGGGAGGGGGGGCTATCCCTCCCCTATCAATACAACAAAAAAACAAAAATAGAAAAATAAAATTTTAAAGGGAAAAAGATAACAAAAGTATTACATGAACTTTTCAAGAAAAGCAACCACTTCAAAACAAATCTAAAAAATGCACACAAATTCGCAAACCTCTCCCTTCTCTCTTTTAGATTTTGGACCAATGACCTTTTTTTCTTCTACTTTTTTGTTTTTTTTAATTTTCGGTCACTGAATCATCTGGCTAGCCATCACATACACACATACATACATACATACATACATACATAAATACATAAATATATACATACATACATACATACACACATGCATACATACATACATACATACATACATACATACATACATACATACATACATACATACATACACACACACAAACACGTTATCATGACCGCATAGGTTCCTGATGCTATCGCATTGGAACCAAAAATGATTTATACTGTAAAAATGCACTTTTTACAATTTGGAAAGCAAAATTCCAACGTCTAATTGGGTAATGGGGTCAATATTTTTGTCATATTAGGTTGCACATTTTTTTTCTACTTAGCATCGCAAATTGGAGCAATTTTAATGTACTTCTAAAAATCACAGTACTAAACAGGTGTATACGATACACGTTCACGGCGTGTACACATTTACTCAAATCCCCAAACGTTCACAGCTCTAAAAGTATGTCTGGGCAGTTTCCTTCTCAGGCTTACCACGGAGCTGTCTAAATAACATCTCCCAGGACCTTGGGCTAAGCTTAATTGGGGATTTATTTACTAACAGGGATATATCAGTCGGAGGATATTAATGCTTGCTTGAAAAGTGCTCCATATGTAAAATAAATAACCAGAAACTATGATATGCGTGCGTGATAATTCCGAGAAATTAATGTGGGATGCAAGACCTCATTAAGATGAACTTTGTGAGTGACCCCATTTTTTTTTACTTTTTTTTTTTTTTTTAAACAAAATATATCTTGGTGTGGTCAAATTGACCATTTTACTCATATAACTTCCACAATCTGCCGAAAGAGGTTAGAATTATCCATTGACCCACACATTAAAATTTACACAAAACATCTCATAACTTTTGTTGGAAGCATATTTTTGTGTTACATGTTACAGTCTTACTTGGTTTAGAATTTTGACAAGTGCTCAACAGCCTTATGACTATTATTGATTTCTTGTTTCTCTTACAGGTATATTGTGACAAAACTGGTGTATATTAAGTCCAATTTTAAATGAATTTGCTTTTTATTGATGAAATGTTGGAACAGTGAAATTTGATCGGAACAGTGTTTTTTTTAAGAAAGCACTGTTCGGTAGAACAACAAATATTTAAAATTTGACCCCTGGTGTACATGCTTATGTTATCAACAGATGTCATTAATATGCATGGTGGGCGTGGCTTAGTTTTAAATTGTTCAATGATGTAATCACCATACTGTAACTCAATAAGTATATTTCAGATTTATGCCTATATGTGTCACACAGATGGGTCATGGTCTCTTCATATATTTTAATGTTTTGGTAGTGATGTCCTGAATATTAATGAGTAGGTAGGGGAAAAATTCATGAAATAGAATAAATGAGCAACGGTTTTTGCATCGCACTTGCTATGATAATGTTGTTAATTATTGTGCAAATGCTAATGTTATCCACTTTTGTATTGATCTACATACATGGTGGGTGTGGTTTATCAGGGAACAAATATTTAAGCATGATATGCAATGACATGACACTTGAAACAAATTTTGCAAATCAATCAGCTTATGAAAAACAAATGCATTAGAGCTGCAGAACCTTTGGGTTCTCACTAAAATTATATCTCAAAACTAATTTTGATCCAGTTGTTACCAGAAATTGCAATTGATCTAATTATGATCCAGTTACCAGAAATTGCAATTGAATCAATTTTGATCCAGTTGTTACCAGAAATTGCAATTGATCTAATTTTGATCCAGTTATTAACAGAAATTGCAATTGATCTAATTTTGATCCAGTTATTAACAGAAATTGCAATTGATCTAATTTTGATCCAGTTGTTACCAGAAATTGCAATTAATCTCATTTTGATCCAGTTGTTAACAGAAATTGCAATCTTTTTTTTTTTTACAATAAATTATATACACCCTAAAAAACACTTTTCAAGAAAACAAAGAACTTTACCAAGTACAACAGCCTTGAGGTACAGTGTCAAACATTTTAAAAGGGAAAATGGGCATTCTGATACAGGTTCACTGTCTTGACACAATTTCATGCAATTCTCTACTATTCATCTAACAAATTACATCCAATACTCTCTTATTCTTTGCTAACTTTTGTAATATAAACTTTTTGTCAAAAAAGAATAATTACTCCAGAAGCTGCGACCAAAACCCCGGGGATATTCTTCCCGCATCAAAGCAATAAATGGCTTGAATAGAAATTGGAGCAAATTTGCAAAAAAAAACCACCAAACTAACGCCTTCAGATATATATTCCAACGCAGGAAGGAATGACAATTTCAAATCAAGACAAAACTTAGAATATGTAATCCTTTTAAGAAGAATAAATTGTGGCAATTCTATCAAATAGCATAATTCACCTCAATGTCTGCCACAGAACTTATTTTTTTCTTGAGAGAAATGTTATGCAATTCAGTTCGGATAAAAAAATTCAACTTGATGTAATGCTAAAATAAATGGCATAATTTTTCCATTAACACTTGTTCCAATTCCTCTTCCAATTTATATGTCCTATAAATATCCTTATTTATTTTCGGAATGTTGAACACCAGGCAATTGAAGCAACAGGATTACTATTTCTTTCTTTTTGGTCTCTGCCTGATATGACCAGACTCAAGTCAGGGAAGAAACTTTTCTTTCAGCCGTGAAAACTAGCACTCTTTATAAGGTCAAAGGTGGTGCTACCAACTAAGGTTGAGGGGGATTCATTACCCCTCCCCACCTTACCCTCTCCCCCACTTTACCATCTCCCCCCACCTTACCCTCTCTCCCACCTTACCCTCTCTCCCACATTACCCTCTCCCTACATTACCCTCTCCCTACATTATCCTCTCCCCCACCTTACCCCCTCCCCCACCAATAAGAATGCTTCACTTCCCCACAAAAATATGAAATTAATTTTTGTCTGCTTTATATTACTGACATAGCATTTCTCCCATAATTCCAAATTGCTACTTATTATCTATTAGCATGCCCTCTCTTCCCAAAAATATATCTTATAAGGCTGCAAGTGCTCAAGTTTCTCTCTCCCCTTCTCCGCCACCCTCAAAAAAATTATAAGGCTGCCACTGCTCAGGTTATAAATTGGTTTATTTTATAACCAATTTTAAGAGGAAACTTTGCTATATTACACGTTTTAATACATTTGAAAAACATTGGTTTGTGCTTCCTCTAACCAGCCTCGCTCTGTAAATCATATTCATGGTAACAGACAAGCACTGGTGCATTACATTGTTTTAGTTTCATTCAATAGGTTCTTAAGCTCAAAATTTACTCAAAATTCCTATGAGAGAATAAACAAAACAAAAATAAAACCTGGTATGTCCATCAACTCCTCGTTTCCTATCCCCCCTTGAGGAAATTAACAAAGATTGTTTCCTTTCAAGGAACGAATTTCAAAGCTTGGGATTAATTCCGGCAAAATTTGTGATATGCGCACAGAGGTTGCCATTTCTTGCCTAATTGTTTTGTCTGTAATACTCATGGCGTAGTAAGGGGATCCGTTAGTTACATTGGACGTTAACTTCCTACCAACTTGATTACTGTTAGGCTCCAAAAGCTAGGCTTCATCATTTGCAATTGTTCCTGGGTTTGGAAATAGAATACTCTGGTTTTGTTTTAAAGAACTTATGCGTAACTTACATACCTAGCTAGCCAGTCTGTTTTACATACCTAGCTAGCCAGTCTGTTCTACATTACCTAGCTAGCCAGTCTGTTCTTACATACCTAGCTAGCCAGTCTGTTCTACATACCTAGCTAGCCACAGTCTGTTCTACTGTACATACCGAGCTAGCCAGTCTGTTCTTACATACCTAGCTAACCAGTCTGTTCTTACATACCTAGCTAGCCAGTCTGTTCTTACATACTTATCTAGCCAGTCTGTTCGTACATACCTAGCTAGCCACAGTCTGTTCCTACATACCTAGCTAGTCACAGTCTGTTCTTACATACCTAGCTAGCCAGTCTGTTCTTACATACCTAGCTAGTCACAGTCTGTTCTTACATACCTAGCTAGCCAAAATCTGTTCTTACATACCTAGCTAGCCAGTCTGTTCTTACATACCTAGCTAGTCACAGTCTGTTCTTACATACCTAGCTAGCCAGTCTATTCTTACATACCTAGCTAGTCACAGTCTGTTCTAACATACCTAGCTAGCCAGTCTGTTCTTACATACCTAGCTAGTCACAGTCTGTTCTTACATACCTAGCTAGCCAAAATCTGTTCTTACATACCTAGCTAGCCAGTCTGTTCTTACATACCTAGCTAGTCACAGTCTGTTCTTACATACCTAGCTAGCCAGTCTATTCTTACATACCTAGCTAGTCACAGTCTGTTCTTACATACCTAGCTAGCCAAAATCTGTTCTTACATACCTAGCTAGCCAGTCTGTTCTTACATACCTAGCTAGTCACAGTCTGTTCTTACATACCTAGCTAGCCAGTCTATTCTTACATACCTAGCTAGTCACAGTCTGTTCTTACATACCTAGCTAGCCAGTCTATTCTTACATACCTAGCTAGTCACAGTCTGTTCTAACATACCTAGCAAGCCAAAATCTGTTCTTACAGGACAATGATCGATAGAGCACACTAAAATGATCTGAAGATGGAGTAAAGGAATATCCCCATGGATTTTCATTTTTCCATATATGAGAGAAAATTTGTAGAAACAAAGTGGTGACGAAACTATGTTAATATCTTATTCCGTTTAGAAGTTATACCAATTAAAGGAATATTCCCATGGATTTATTTTTGCATATATGAGACTGATAATTTGTAGAAACAAAGCGGTGAAAAAACTATGTTGATATCTTATTGCATTTAAAAGTTATAACAATTCAAAGAGTAGAAAAATGTTCTTAAAACGCCTCGCACAGTATGTCCTTCAGCTTGGTGATGTCATCAAGGCAATTAGTAGAAAAATGTTCTTAAAAACACCTTGTACAGCATGTCCTTCAGCTAGCTTGGTGATGTCATCAAGGCAATTCCAGTACAGTTCTTATGTATTTCTTATCAATTTACTCACACTTTTTTACATTATCAAGCAGCATTTGTGGTTCATTACAGAGATAGGGTGGAACATACATTTACAAAAAAACATTTTTGTTTTTTCTTGGTGTTGATCACATTAACAAGGATTTTAAAAAATCCAAATCATTTTTAAAGAAATTTTGTTGAAATTGTCTCTATGACATCAGATGTTTGTTGCCAGTCAGTTACTTTTGTCCAAATTCAAAAATACTTTTACAATTTTCAAACTTCTAACGGACTTAAGATTTTAACCTGGTTTTTCACACCAATTTGTTTCAAAAATTGTCTCTATCGTATATGAAAAAATAATAATCCATGGGAATATTCCTTTAATGTTAGCACAGCAAATAGCATAAAATACTTCTATTTATTGATCACATGTTAATGCTTGCTGGGATTAAGAATCTAACAATGATGCACAACACATGGTGCCTACACTTAATAATTCTAACAACTGACAATAAACCCTCCCTTCCCCCCCCCCCCTCTCCCCCACCACCACATACATTTTACATCAGTATTAACCATCCCAGCCCTAACACAAAATCATAATTGGCTACGGGAGGTACAGCTTATCAAAATACTGGAGGCTGGAGTCAAATTCACGACGTAAGTAAATTTAAAAATTATCATTTGTGAATGAAAATTTTTCAAAATGTTTCAATAAGACTTTCAAAACTTTTGCTACAAAACTGCTCAGGTCAATGTCCACCTTAATTGATCTTTCCACTCCATTCTCCTTCAAAACTATTGATTTTGGAATATTTAAACAAATCTGAATTCAGCGCATTTCAAATTTAAAGCACAAAACTTTCTACAATTGTCGTCCACTTTCCAGCTCGCACTTTTCTTGTCAACTTCTCCAGATTTCAGCTCGTGCCTGGATTGCACCTTGTCCTTCACAGGGGAAAACTCATTGTAAATTGAAATGCTTGAAACCTTTTCTCTGCTTCTATGTGTAAATCAAGGTAGCGAAGTGTTCCTTTCCCCGAGGTATAAATATGCTTTACTTAACAAGTCCTTATGATCCCTCCAAGCGTTTCGGATCGAACACAAGAGCTTATGGTAGAGAGCAATAACATCAATACTTTCCCATCATGCAAAATTGATAAAATAATAGAAGAATGATTTTTCATGTAAAAGAATATGATATTTTGGAATAACTCAAGTTACATGTACATGTAACCCAGTACATGTGTAAATACCCTTTGAAGTAACCCAGTACTTATGTAAATACCCTTTGAAACATGATTTTTCATATCAAAGACTATATTTTGGGATAACTCAAGCTACATGTAACCAAGTACATGTAAATACCCATCGATGCTGAGACCTAGAATTGCACTGAAAGAGACTTCAAATAAAACCTGTCTATATCATGTTTGTCTGCCTCCATTTCTTTGTTTTTTTACTGAAAACTGATTTTTTTTTGGGTCTTGGCATATTTTTCTTATTCTTTTTTTTGTAAATGAGTGATTTTTATTTTATTTTCATTTTCAACTGATCCAAAAGAAATTTTCTTTCTTTTTCTCCAGACCCTTTTACTTCCCTAAAATTAATAAAAACACAAATTTCATCCCTCTTAAAATATCAAACATTTTCTGAACCAGTCACCTAAAATGCAAAACACAAAGCAATATTTTAAGTTCAATTGGGTTAGAAAACTTAATACATCTATCTACAAACCTACAGTAATTTCATGTATTTTAGTTTTTTGTGTGAGGAATAATACAGTATTATCACGACATGTCCGTATTTTGCAACCTAATTCTGAATTTACGCAAGCAGGGCTAACCTCAGCGGGATACCATTTGAATTTGAAAGACGTCCTGCCGATTTTTAAATGCCAAGTGTACGTTAATGATAGCTCCATGGGGAAACCTTTTTACTTATTCTTTTCCCTGTAGCTCGACCATAGTTTGACTTGTGTCATGGCATTTTGTCAGATTTGTTTTTCAAATTCTTGTTTCATGGAATAAGTTGGAATAAAGCGGTGCGATGCAAGTTTGTTCAATCAATGATTTTTAATACAAAGCAGGTTACATGCTTTTGCATCATTAATTAGAAAAACACACAGAACATTGTAATATAAAGAAAAATATGAATGATCTTATTTTGGGAGCAAATTAACAAATGTAATATACAGCTAGCCTTGTAACAACATCATAGTGGATGTATTGATGAAATGGCTTTCATTAGTGGGTAATGTAAACAATCCGTTATCTTTTGCTACGGTACAAAATTTGCAGACTAGTTTGAAAACGCTGGTGATATTGTTCTGCCGGTAATGAGTGGATTCACCAGCTTCACCTACAAGTTGAAGAAAAGCTTTTAAGCGCCAGGAAACCTTGGTTCCTTAAGACACTCAATATTAGCTATAATTAGTTTGTGTAGCGAAGCAGATCTGCTTGATTCTAAAATTTCTGTCGTCAGATTTGGCTTTCAACCAAACTATTATACTAACATTTAAAGTATATAATGTGAAATTACAAATTTGCACACATTTTCTGTGTTTTTTTTTTTTTTTTAAATTACATTCTAAAACAATCTAGTTTCTCCCTACCCCTCCCCCTTCACAACTCTATAAAACTGGTGCTGTCATGACAAGGCTCTAATACACATCGATTATCGTGGAGAAAAATATCGCAATATATCGTATATCATGACACTTTTCAAGAAAACTGACTCACGACACAAATTGTTAAAATCACTAACATTACATGATCATGGAGTTACAATTTACTCCATGATATGATGAACGCAAAAAAAAATGATTTGCAGATCTAGCAGACGACATGATCGCATGACTATTACGTTCATCATGCGTGTCTTTGGTAATTCAGCCAAAGTACCATGAATATCGAAGTGAGAGCCTGAGCTGCACATTCTGGACCAATTTTTCGTTCTTTTGCTAACTTAATCGGCACATGCCAGTGTGTGGTGACGGAGCACGATTTTTAATTAGCTGTTTTTATGTTTCACGATTATTTTGCACGTTTTTAATGGTTTAAACTTGATTTTTAAGATTTAGTACCGTAACGTTACAATTGTAACGTACAAAGTAGTCTACCCTAGTTGCGTGAAAATTTCTTCGTTAAGTATTAGTTTTTGTTATCGCGATATGTCGCGAGAGACATATTTCATGTTGTGGGAAAAGAGATACCGCGATAATCGATATGTCAAGACAGCACTACTTAAAACCAACAACTGTTTAGTAGCTATTTACCAACCCCCTATGAATTATCAAATGCATTAGTCAAAACATGAAAACAAGTTTGCATTTACCTATTTAAAAAGTGGCCTGTGTGTTTGCCTGATTCCTCAACTAATAGCCAATTACAATTGTACCTATTTATTCTTAAAATTTTGCTCATAGCTTTTGGCGGATTCTGAAATATCGCTAATCAAAATATGAGGACTTGAGAGGTGAAACAATTGCAGGAGAAAACTGTCAATTGATTTTCATTTTTTTGCATTGCCATTTTCCTGTTTTTTTTTTTTGTGTTTGTTTTTTTAAACTTTTGCCTTTCAGCCATTGCATACATTTGGACCTAAATTGTTAACAGCTTCTAATTTCAAAATGGATCTCTATTGTCAAAATGGACTGGAATGAAGCCTTCACATTATCATTTATGCACCAGAATAGCTAACAAATTTTTTGTCTGATATTCTGGTACAGAATCTATTTAGTACCAAAAAAGGCGCATAATGATAATGTGAAGGCTTTATTCCAGTCATTTTGACAATAGAAATTCATTTTGAAAATAGAAGCTGTTTGTACTGAAAACCATGCATGCACAAATTCTACAATGTTGACCCATTGCTTATTGTTTTTTTACCATTTAATAATATTTATCTAATTCTTTATTTTTCCTAATTCATTGTTTTTAGTATACCTTTTATGTAACTTTTATATTTATAACTTTTATATTTATATGTCTGTTTAAATAGCTTTGTTTTGCTACAGGGTGACAAATTTCCATATTTTGTTGGGGACAAAATAAACTTATTGTTCTTTACCATTTAATAATATTTATCTAAATCTTTATTTTTCCTAATTTATTGTTTTTAGTATACCATTTATGTAACTTTTATATTTATAACTTTTATATTTATATATCTTAAATATCTTTGTACCTTTTGCTACAGGGTGACAAATTTCCATATTTTGTTGGGGGACAAAATAAATTTATCTTATCTTATCTATTGCTGTCAGAAAAGCGTCAATAGTTTTATGAAATAGCTGCACATGTTAGGATACATAAACAACACTGTGTGGGTCTCATGGACAACCAGAGGAAAGAATTTGCCTTAGAACTTGTGGGGCATCCTTATCTTTCCCAATCTAAATGTTCAAGCTATACTTTCTGGTAGAGGTTTGGTTTGTTGATGTTTAATGGTAGAGCTATGAAGAAATATGTTGTAGTGTCTTATCTTCCCCATTCCTTAAAACTTTCAAGTTATAGTTTCTTGTAGGACTATGGACCTGATCTCACTCATATCTAGATTATAATTCCACCCCCTGTCCCCCCCTCCCATGTTCCCCCCCCTCCCCCTGTTCCTCCCCCCCCTCCCCTGTTTCCCTCCCCTGTTCCCCTCCCCTGTTCCCCCTCCCCTATTCCTTCCTCCCCTGTTCCCCCCCCCCCTGTTCCCCTCCCCTGCTCCCCCCTCCCTGACAATGATCTTGCTCAATGAAGTTAAAGGAAAAAATTGTTCTCACTTGTGTGTGAGCTTACGATCAGACCCAGTGCGGGCAATTTGATCACAGGTCATCATAACCGGAAACATTAAAAAAAAAAAAAACATTTTACAGGTCGCTAATGTACATTACTCTCAAGTAATTTACAGGTCGCTAACTTGTTTCATGTGTACATTACTCTCATGTAATTTACAGGTCGCTAACTTGTATCTTGTGTCACTGATCTGCATTCAGACTGGTCTTTTTAGATTTCCATCGATTGATCTGATCGCGTGCTTTGGATCATGATCACACCCTCGAGTAGCATCAAATTCAAGCAACTGCGATCAGATCTGGTCAGCATTCTGACGGTAAACAAAATCAATGGATCCTATCACAAGCTCCCACTCAAATAAGAATGCTTCATAAGGTATCACAGGAGGAGGGCATTCTTGCTTCTGGAAAGAAATTCAAATGGTATTCCTCGCTTCGCTCCCCAGAGTAACTTGCCATCAAAGATAGTCCAGCTGATAAAACTTGTCAAAAATTAATTGGATGAAAGTGATATTGATTAAAAAAGCTGATCAGTTGGTCAGCGTTTGTTTTGGATGACTGAGTGGACAAATTGAATGGATGGAATAAATTACTAAAAAGTTTTACAACGCACGAAATAATTAAAGCGCTGGCACGCCTGACTCTTGGATAAGTTGGTACCTATTGATTTGCATTTGACATCTGCCCAGAGGGGCAGGGTTTATGCCCTGAGGGGTGGGGGATAAGCCCTCCCCTGATAATTTTTTTCGGGATCAAACTAATGTTAATAAACTAACTTATAGTAAAATGCATAGGATTTCTATACGTATGAGGCTAAGCAAAGTGCAACACTTTTAATTTCAAGAAACATTGTTCAAAATAGTGACCTTTTTCATACACGTAACTCCATGAACGTAACAAGTTATTTGGAATGCAGTTTTCGCTCAGTACTTATTTTGTTTTCTTTTAAACGCCTTGATCATTTATCAAGTTTAATCAAGTTAACTAGTTTTCCACCTTCCACACACACCTAGCAATCACATGTACAAAATTCCCTCCCACCAATTATCTCCCCAGCAAACGTGCAGTGACAAACATGTAACCTACTGTTATTAGCGTTTCAACCTCACTACCCTGGGGCTTCTTATTCTTCCCCTGCTGCTGTATAAACTAGGTTGGAGATGAATTCGACAAAGCCCCAATTTTTTTGGGCATTATCATTTCCTATTAACATCGGCTCGATAACCATCATCACTAAAGCAATCTAAATTTAATTGATTTTACATTTTAACAAGAATACATTGGATCCCCCTACAGGTAATTTTGCTCCAGGATCGAAACGATTCAGAGCTGTGGATTTACTAGTAAATTTAATTCTGAATGAAAGCACAAACATCAGAAAAACTATTCTAGATAAAAACAAGTAACACCAATAACAAAAGTATTTCTTTCTGTTTTCAAAGACAAAAACATTGTTAAGTAATTTAAACAAAGAGACTGATTTAATAACAACACTTAGCTCAATCCAAATAAGAGAAAATGACAAGTAATTCAACCTGTTTTTACAAAGAACCGGGAACACCCCCCCCCCCCCCTACCCTCTATGACAACACCCATGAACGTAACAAGTTATTTGGAACACAAATTTTCACAAAGTAGTTTGTTTTCTTTTAAACATCTTTATCGTTAATTAAGTTAAATAGTTTTCCAGGTCTATACACACACCTATCGATCCCATGTACTAATCTCCCACCCACCAATTATCTCCCCACCCATGCAGTGACAAAAATTGTAACCTACTTTTATTAGTGACTGAACCTCATTACCCTGGGGCATCTTCACCTACTGTAATTAGGTTGGAGATGAATTCAGATAAAGACAACATTTCTTGGGCATTGTAATCTCTTTTTAACATCGCCTTGATAACCATCATCATTGAAGCATTCTAAATCTAATTGTATTTTGGATTTTAACAGAGAATGCATTCCGGCAATTGTATCTCCTTATGGGTAATTATGCTCGAAACGATTCTAAGCTGTGGATGTATGCTCTGTATGAGAGAACATACATCAGAAATAACTATTCAAGATGGAAAAGAATCAAGTGACACCATTAATAAAACTGTTTTTTTTGCTGTTTTCAAAAGCAAAAGCGAATGTTAAGTAATTTACTCAAGTGCCTGATTTATTACCAACAATTAGCTCAATCCAAATAAGAGGAAATGATGACAAATATGCAACCTGTTTTTCACAAACAACCAAGATAGGTGAAAAACTTTTTTCTTTTTTTCTTCAAATATCAACAGATGTTTTACCATTGACGATGCCATTATAAAAGCTTAGATTTGAACATTGGTGACACAAAGTTTTACCCAAATTAACTAAAACCCAAAATAAAGCCAGGCCCTTTTCATGACAGAGGAAGGGAGGGAAAAGTGTAAGAGGGAAAAGTGTAAGAAAGGAAAGGGTAAGAGGGGGAAGGGTAAAGGAGGAGACGGGTAACAGAAGTCACACAGGGATCAACAAATCGGCCAAAAATCAACTTGCCCGCCGAGCAGAAGTATCTAAATTTGTGGTTGACCTGAACGTAAATAAGGTGTCCCGTGGAAATCTTTTGTACACATGCAATTCAAATTACGCTGAAAAGCCAAATTGTCCGTTCGAACAGGTCAAGTGAATGTCACGGTTGCCCAGATAAGGTTTTTGGTTGTCCCGGGCAGCCAGACGTATGGTTTGTCGAAAGCTGTGGTAGGAAGAGGGGGGTCCACTGCAATAACAGGGAAGATATCTCCACTAATTTACACAGACCCATACTTAAAAATTAATCCATTTAGGAGGATTAAGATTAGGAGGATAAGGATTAAAAAAAGGATTAGGAGGTCTCAATTTGGGAAGTCACTGCATCTGTCTAGTCAACAAACTATGCAACTATTATACCTGACAGCAATTTACTATGATCAGCTTTGGTAAGTTTATATAAAGAGTGTGAGAAAGCATACTCTTATGTACACTTCTAAATCATGTCGCCTAATGAAATATAAACAAAATAAATTCAACTAATTTAGTCTATAGTTCTGATCATTCCATCGGGAAAACCGAGTTTTTGTTCTTTGATTTATTGAGTAAGCTTTAATATAACGATGTGTATAAAAAGGCTAGCAAAATCATTTGCATCCTTTTCTTTGTTCTATTATGTGGCCCCCTTCCCTCAACATCAACATTTAATCAAAACAGTGATTATCTTTTCATCAATTTCAAGACTCCTCAGTTATCTGCGCTCAACAGACCACACCACAAAACCTTGCATTATCAAGCCCTGCACAAGAATTTACATGTAACGATATCAGATGATGATCATTCCTACGGCGCTCACACAAACAATGATTACCCCTTATCATTAAATGACTGACAAGATGCGATAAATTTTCCACTTCATTTTCCATCTACAGTCAAGACTTCCATCCAAGATGGAAGTCTTAAATGTTTGTGGTCAAGATCTAAAACGCCACCAGCTTCACCAGAGGCACCTTGAAGATATGCTTTGCTCCAAAGCGACAACGTTTAAAAGACAATAATGTCACAGGTAAACTATCTATTTGACTGTTTCAGAATGGGCAAACGGCAAGAAGGTATCTATCAAGTCATTATTGCCATTTCACAAGGGTATAATATTAAGAAATATGTGGGACGTTTATAAAAGGGAAGAGGGGTGGGGGTACTGATTGGCCTTCCAATCAGTGCCCTCCAATCCTATATCTTAATCATTGACCACACATTATCACGACAATAGATGGTCTAATGAGAGGACTTTGAAAATGAAGACCACAAAATGCTGAATGCTGGAAATAATTGTGTGGTTGCTTCCAAGGTTACATGATACAATGAAAGGAGCATTCACTAGAAAAGTGAAAGCATCTGGTTACTTCTAAGGTTACAAGATACAATGAAAGGAGCATTCACCCGGAAAGTGATAGCATCTGGGAACCCCTAGAATCATTAGACTTGCAGGTAACAGTAGTGACAATATCTGCCATGAATATGCTGCCATGAATATGCAAATGTAACTTCAACCTAAAATACCCAATGTTTTCCGAGATATCAGTACTTTTGTGAGCGAACACGCTTCTTACCATACTAACAACCAGAGCGCAGCACATCATCGCCTTCAATAAAAATTCATCATATTTGCCAAAACAACGCCCACGCTTTTGGGATGGACGATCCTTTTACCAGATTATCCCGTCATGTTTTAAAATTAAAGGCAAGGTAATCATCTTGAAACAGGGATAAAATTACACTGAAACTCAAACGTTTCTGATTATTTAAATGTTTACACAAATACTGACAAGACCATGAACAACCCACGAAATAAAATCACCAATATGTATAAGACTTATTGGCGACAGACGTATCAAGTCATTATCTGGAGTTGAGATGTAACTTACCGTTGGTACTAATAACTTTTTCATTTCTTCAGCTGCCCTGGCGATTTTGGCTTTGGCTCTGTCCTCTGTGTCTTCCACGGTGATGAGTACGTGAAGTTCCTCGCTTAAATGTTCCCAGTTTGGTTTTCCCCTGTTTTGCTCCTCCTATGAATTAACAGAAGAACAGGGAAAGAAATTTAAAGACATTGTGTAATGTAATCAATCACATGTTTGACCATTTAGAACACTGCATCGCCTACAGTAGATGGGTAAGTTTTGTTTTACAAGCATATATATATATATATATATATATATATATATATATATATATATATATATATATATATATATATATATATATATATATATATATATATGGATATATATATATGTATATGTATATGTATATATACATATATATATATATATATATATATATATATGTATATATACATATATATATATATATATATATATATATATATTTATATATTTATATATATATATATATATATATATATTTATATATTTATATATATATATATATATATATATATATATATATATATATATATATATATATATATATATATATATATATATATATATATATATATATATATATTTATATATTTATATATATATATATATGTATACCCTCAATCAAAACTTAGCAGGAGAAAACATTCTGATTATCTTCAGTGACTGAAGTTTACAATAGCTATTTAAAGGATTACACTACCAATTTTGATCTGTTTTCCCTTTCATACAGCACAACTTTTAGCTATTAGCTAAATCCATCCGAGCTATTAAGCTCACAGAGCCGGTGCTTACCACTGATTTAATTACGCAAGCAGATGAAAGTACATAACTCCCCCTGAATGGGACGCCAGTCCATCCGGATTAAACTTCCCAGCAGTGCTGGTACTAATCCTATAGTTGAGTGAACTGAAGTAAGTTGAGTAAAGGTCTTGCTCAATGCAGGGTTCACTGGGACAGGACGATGACAACTTTTACACATTAAATTTTGTTATAAAATTTCTATGGAGTATTTGCATTGTCATGACCCATGCAGAATTGAGCATTTGGATTAGTCCATCTTTACAACAGGTGAATTTCTTAACAAAGCAAACAAATGTATGTCAACTTTTTCTCATCCTTTTTTGTTACTTTTTATACATCTTAAACAATTTTAAGATAGAAATTGTATAAAATGATTGATGTTTTGGCATAAAGTTTATGTGTATTTAATGCACGGGGCAAAGGAATTTGCACTTGCGAATGGCCCTCCTGAAGTCAGGCCAATATGCTCAGGTCAAGTCCTTTGCCCTGTTCATAAAATACGCATATAAACACTCTGCCTCCCCTTACAAAAATATTAGCTTGCAGCACGCTTGCGACGAGATGACAATTTTTAGCTTGCACAAGCGTGCTGCACGCTTGCACAAGCGTGCTGCACGCTTGCATAAGCATGCAGCAAGCTTGCACAAGCATGCTGCAAGCTTGCACAAGCATGCTGCAAGCTTGCATGGCGTGCTGCAAGCTTCATAAGCGTGCTGCAAGCTTGCACAGTTGGCGTGTTGTTGCAAGCAAGCGTGCTGCAAGCTTGCATGCTGCAAGCTTGCACAAGCGTGCTGCAAGCTTGCACAGCTGCAAGCTTGCTGCGCAAGCTTGCAGCAATTGCTTGCTGCAAGCTTGCAAGCGTGCAGCTTAAGCTTGCTGCAAGCTTGCAGCAAGCGTGCTGCAAGCGTACTGCAAGCTAAAATTTCTGTAAAAGTCAACATTAATCTTGAAATAAACCATAAGTTGAAAGTACAAGTGCTTCTGACGTACAGTACTTTGTTGCAAAGTTAGAAAAGTCAGGAACCTTTGTATTTGACAGAAAACCTCATTTTAATTTCCAAATTATTGCTGATTAAATTTGTGACATTGTAATATGAGGCAAAAACCAAAACTACGTTGAAATCTCAGCAACTTCAAAATAGTGTTCGTTTGTTTTGCAATCTTTTTTTCTTATTTGCACAATTTATTGACTCATAAGGTATCTTTACATTTATTTGTGGTGAAAACAACAATCAATGCCTTTTTATCCATGTATTTCAGGGTCCATTTGACAGCTTGTATAACAGGTGTTAACCTAATTCAGATTTAAGCATGTATTGTTAACCCGGCCTAAGCCTACATCAAGTTGCTCTAAATTCAGGGAATCAAAGTGAAAGATTTGTGCGAATTTAACTCCCGCATTAAAAAGGAATAAATCCTTGGTTGATCGTTCGTTAAGTTTGAATTGTAAGATCATTGATTGAAAATTTTGTCTGTGGTGTGAATGAATATTGATTTTGAATGCAAAGTATTGTAGGTAAACTGATAGGGGCACTTTCTGGGTGATCATGTACACGATAATCGGTAAACGGTCACATCCCTGTCAGCCAGAGGACTTTCTAAGCTGAACATTGATCGATGTTTCAGCTAGATTTAGAGAAATCTTTGACCTGTTTTGTGCTTCCAATCAGAAAACTGACCATTCTGTCAAGAATAAAATGTTATTTGCCCAAAACTAAAGAGTTTTTAGTAAGAGCCACTTGTACTGCTTCTAAAAAAGCTGCTGACATTTTCCTTAATTGGTCTGTAATTGCTTAAGCTTGCTTTTATCTATGATTGTTGTATCAAATTACCATCAAAATGAAAATGGCACATCAGATGCAGACTTTTAAGTGCTAGTTCAACAGGAGGGAAAAAGACGTGATGAAAACATTCCCAATCAGAATTCCATCAAAGACAAGAGAATGTTTCCATGATAAGACTTACAAAAGGAAAACTTAATCACAAACAAACATACTGTAACATGGCTATAGTTTACTTTTTACTATAGAGGACAGTGACTGGAACAAAAATGGCGATAAAGGCGCTCCAAAATAATCCATTAATTCAAGTTGGAAAGCTCTAGTTATCTTGTAAGGTTGAGTAATTTTTTCACCATTTCTTGCCTCTCACCCACTACAATAAGAGTAGATTAGAATGGAGTAGATTACAACCAGGGGTATAGACATGGCAAATCTCTGATACAACTGACACTGACTGGCAAGCCCAGATGAGGGTCTGAACCCCATGTCCACCTCCCACAATGGGGGTCTGAACCCCACGCCCACCTCCCACAATGGGGGTCTGAACCCATCGCCTACCTCCCACAATGGGGGTCTGAACCCCACGCCCACCTCCCACAATGGGAGTCTGAACCCATCGCCTACCTCCCACACTTTTTTGTAGATTTTCTTTTCTAATATTATCTTAATTACTATTTCATCGCTACAGTAGGACATTACTTGCAAGGAAAAATCATTGCTGGACCGCCCCCATTTAAAAATCTGAATTTGCTCCTGGCTAGTTATAACTGCTTCTGAAAACATCTTGATTTCCATTTGCAAATTCGATGCACTAGGTCTAGTAGTAAACTGAATCAACCATTTAAAAAAATCTTTCATTTTATCATCACAAAGGAAATGGCAGCTTAATGTGGTGAGAATGTTCTGTTATGACAGTAAATGCTACAAAACATTCAAGGATACTTGTGAAGAAAAGTCATTGTTGGACCCCACCCCCAACTTGATTTAAAAAGGGGCAGGGTGCTAGACTTGTTGAGGGGCACTTAATGAGCGGGCGAAGCGCTGCGTCTTTTAGGCGTGGAGTTCAGGGGCCTCCTTAAGGCTCAATCCCATGGTGAAAAAAGGGTTTAAGCAATAATCATACCACAGAATGAAACTATTCTGACTGATAAGGACCATTCATGAGTCAAACAAGACAATTGCTTACTATGCTATCATTCTGTGTTCTATATCCATGTAAGGTTAAAATTATCAAATAAATAAAAAAACTAAAATAATCTAATAACGGACCCCAGGAGCAGGGCGTACCCACAGAGGGGCGGTGCAGGCCACTCCTGTAATCAGCAAAGCTAGGTCTGCACCACCATTCCCCCTCTCCGAAAAAGTTTGCATTTTCTACATTTACAAATTCAATACATTGAGTGAGACTACAAATAAACTCAATAATCCTTTTCAAGGAATTAACACAGGAAATACCCCTTTAATTAATTCATCAGCAAGGGTATAGGCCGCCTAATATTCATCTTAATTACAATGGCAAGCCATAAATACATTTATAAGTATTCAACTCTTTGGAATAAAGGTTATAAAGGCACTCAACCTCCCACTCAATAAAGACAACATCTGTTAATAATGATGTTGTATTTCATCGATATGGAAGGTTCTTGGCAAGCCCTGTGCCAACTTCTCCCCAAACACAAACGGCAATTAAGAAAGGTTTACTCCCAGCGTCTGTTATCAAAGACTTCAGGGAGAGCAATAAACCGTTTGCAAAGATAGCAAGGAGCTGTGTTTTAGGAGCTCCCTAAAAGGTTCGGTTTGTTTGTTGATGTTTAACAGCACCATGACAGTCAAGATTTAAATGTGCCAAGAGGGTGTTAAAAAATTAAGGTGTAAGAGTTAGGGCAGAGAGAAGATGGAGGATTGAGAGGGAGAAAAGGGGGAAAATAGGGTGAATTTGGGAGAAAATTTAAGTTGAAAATAAAGGGGTATGTAAGGTTAGGTGTAGAAGGGAAGAGAAAGGAAGATTAGATATGGTGGAATAGGTTGTTGTGACAGAGGAAGTTGATAATGTTGGAGGAAGGATTGTTTTTTAACAGATCTGAGATTGAGGTGGGTGAGGAGAGAAGAGACCTGGAGTTCAGGTATAGGGGACAAGTTAAGAGGATATGCTTGATGGAGAGTTCATTGTTGCAGGTGGGGTAGGAAAGCCAGAAAGGAGATGGGAGTGGGTGGGAGAGGAGTGACTGAGGCGGATGCAGGTGACAACGGCGTCGTCCCTGCCATTGCGACTGTGCAAGGGGGTGTTGATCCCAACTTCAGGTTTGATGGTGTGAAGTTTTTTACTGGTTTTGTGATTCCAGGAGTCTTGCAAGGTCTTACTGATGTAATTGGAGATGGAGAGATGGAGGTTTGAGTGCAGAATTGAAAAGAAGAAATGTTATTTGACAGAGCTTTGTTGGCGGCTCTGTCAGCGGTTCTGTTGGCTCTCTCTTTGCCAGGGATGCCGACGTTGCTAAAGATGCAGCAAAAGATAATTTTCTTCCCTAAGGAGGAAAGAGCGTGAAGTTTGTTGAGAATTTGTAGCATAAGAGGATTAGGTCAGAGCGTGTTGAGGATGCCAGTAAGTATGAATTTAGAGTCAGAGAAGATGACGAAACAGGGGTGGAAGGAGAGTTCTATGAAGTTTAAGGCCAAGAGGATGACCTTTGCTTCGGCAGAATATATAGAGGTTTCATCAGGCAGCCTTCAGGATAGGGTGAGGCCAGGACAGGCGGTGGCAACTGCAGAGAACCCTTCCTGTGTGGAGCCGTTGGTGAAGATGAAGAAGTAGTCGTGGAAATGTCTACTGAGTTGGCAGTAGAGTTTGTACTGTACAAGCCTAATAAGAAGTTCTCCACTGACTAGTAGGGGATGGGTAATGTTGTTTGTAATATGGGGAGTGGGAGTTATCATATGAAGTTACTCAACATTCAATATCATTTACCAACTTTTTATATGTCATATAAAGTTGATTCCCTTTCTATAACTAAAACAGCTATGAATATCTTTTCTTAAAAACAACTTTGCCTGGTCCAAAAAGTTCTTTCAAGAAAACATTTTAAGTTGTGCCTAATTGATCTTCTTCTCACCCATTTCACCAATAATGGAATTCATTGGAAGATGGGCAGGGACGAAAGTACTTTCTGTAACATTACTTAAAGGATACGTTTAGTGGTCAAGCATGTCTTATCTTACATAAGGACTTCAAAAGAAACAAAATGGTGAAAAAAGCATTCAAAAATCTTATTCCTTTAAGGAGATATTCAAGTTTAAAGTCATGTCTTATCTATGTATTAAGGTCTTACTATGGAAAGTGGGCATCTTCATCATCACATTCTTAACAATTTTAAAGAAAGTTTATTTAATTTTTTTCACTATCTGAATGAAGTTTTCTCAAACTTTCTTCAGGTGGTAAATTATAAATACCCTTCCTAGATTCAGTTTTACTACTTTTTTGGCATATCCCATGGTTTTTAAGCCACAAAATCGTAGGACAAAATATAATAGAATACATTAAGAGGCTATGACATCACAACTAGTCCGATTTCAGTCGTTTCTACACAAATGATATCAAATTTACTTTTAATCTTAGATGTCTCCTTAACGGAATAAGATTTTTTTTTTGATGCTTTCTGCATGTTTTTGTTTCTTTTAAAGTCCTCTTTTATATGAGATGGACTTGCTTGACCCCTGAACTAAACCTTTAGGTAAATACAATGCAAAACAATCAGGTTTGCATGCACATGGAAATGGCTGGGATGGAAATGGCTGGAATGAAAATGACACAATGTAACGAAAACTTTGATTATTCACATACAGTACAGTATATGAAGGTTTGGGAATATCACAAGCAGCATGTTTAAAGTCACTGACATAACTCACACCTTTTAAATAAGACAGATTTCCACGAAGGGCACTAAACTTCTCCCCCTCCCCTTTCCATTTTCCCCTTGCAATGTAGAGCAAGGGGAAAATCTCCCCTGTTGTGGAGGCATCCTCAGGATGGGGTTTGCATCCCAAAATTTTCCTTAGTGACAAAAATGATTTAGGCTTTCAAGCATCTTTCAATTTTATGTATATAGTTCTATTGACCAAGGCTTTGAGTTTTGTCATAACGTATCTCACAAATCAAATGAATAAATATTTCTACTAGCCGTCTTTCTTTAGAAAGTTTTGGCAACTTTTAGAAAGTTTTGGCAACTTTTAAGAGAATTACATCAACATCACATAATTAACTTAACTTAGTGAATCAATATTTCTACTAGCAGTCTTCCTTTAGAAAGTTTTGGCAAAGTTTTGGCAACTTTTAAGAGAATTACATCAACATCACATAATTAACTTAACTTAGTGAATCAATATTTCTACTAGCAGTCTTCCTTTAGAAAGTTTTGGCAAAGTTTTGGCAACTTTTAAGAGAATTACATCAACATCACATAATTAACTTAACTTAGTGAATCAATATTTCTACTAGCAGTCTTCCTTTAGAAAGTTTTGGCAACTTTTAAAAGAATTACACCAACGTCACATAATTAACTTAAATTAGTGAATAAATATTTATACGAGCAGTCTTCCTTTACAAAGTTTTGGCAACTTTTAATAGAATTATATTAATGTCACATAATAAACTTAGTAAATAAATATTTCTACTAGCAGTCTTCCTTTACAAAGTTTTGGCAACTTTTAAAAGAATTACATCAACGTCACATAACTAACTTAACTTAGTGTGGTAAACAATGCAATCCCTGGAGTTACTATGAAACTACAATCTACTGCATAATGACAAAATCTCGCAGAAGCTCTTTTTGATTAGAATTTTAAATCTAGAGATAATTATTCAAGATATCAAATCCGTGGGATTTAATGAACATCAAACTTCAATCTGTTTATTTCAAGAAAGAACAACCTATTTATGCCAACCACAGATAAAAATTTACATATCAATGCTACCAGGAGTGTTACTACTGTGAGGTCATTACACCGCAATGTGAAGTTCGTGTACCGCCTCAGGTGGCACTTGAACCAATTATTCCAAGCAAACAGAAAGATCATGGAATATTATCTGCATCAAAACCCTATTTTTATTTCATCTTACTGGGGTCGATCGGTGCCCTATTCTTGGTCAGTGACATTTAGTCATTTTTGTCTCTGAAACATGACCCTCCACTGAATACACTCGCAAAGAAGCAATAACACTGGGATTAACGACTGAAGCTCATTATGATATGATACCCATTCCGTAATCTTCTTTGAAATGCAAGAGCTTGAGCTCTGAAAAGATATTACAAAATTAAGGAAGGACAGTGAGCAGCAAGATAGCATTTCATGGAGTTGCTGATCTCATCACCTTAAGCATACAGCATAGTGGGGGGAATAGCTAACAAGAAGGCATTCCATGGAGTTGCTGATGTCATCACCTTAAGCATATAACAAGAAAGCATAGTGGGGAATAGCTAACAAGAAAGCATTCCATGGAGTTGCTGATCTCATCACCTCAAGCATACAGCATAGTGGGGGAAATAGCTAACAAGAAAGCAATCCATGGAGTTGCTGATCTCATCACCTTAAGCATACAGCATAGTGGGGGAAATAGCTAACAAGAAAGCAATCCATGGAGTTGCTGATCTCATCACCTTAAGCATACAGCATAGTGGGGGGAATAGCTAACAAGAAAGCATTTCATGGAGTTGCTGATCTCATCAGCTTAAGCATATAGCATAGTGGGGGGGGAATCCAGCTAATAATAACAAGAAAGCTAACAATCCATGGAGTTGCTGATCTCATCACCTCAAGCATACAGCATAGTAACAAGAAGGGGGGAATAGCTAACAAGAAAGCAATCCATGGAGTTGCTGATCTCATCACCTCAAGCATACAGCATAGTGGGGAAATAGCTAACAAGAAAGCAATCCATGGAGTTGCTGATCTCATCACCTTAAGCATACAGCATAGTGGGGAAATAGCTAACAAGAAAGCAATCCATGGAGTTGCTGATCTCATCACCTTAAGCATACAGCATAGTGGGGGGAATAGCTAACAAGAAAGCATTTCATGGAGTTGCTGATCTCATCAGCTTAAGCATATAGCATAGTGGGGGGAATAGCTAATAATAACAAGAAAGCAATCCATGGAGTTGCTGATCTCATCACCTTAAGCATACAGCATAGTGGGGGGGGGAATAGCTAACAAGAAAGCAATCCATGGAGTTGCTGATCTCATCACCTTAAGCATACAGCATAGTGGAGGAAATAGCTAATAAGAAAGCATTTCATGGAGTTGCTGATCTCATTACCTTAAGCATACAGCATAGTGGGAGAAATAGCTAACAAGAAAGCAATCCATGGAGTTGCTGATTTTATCACCTTAAGCATACAGCATAGTGGAGGAAATAGCTAACAAGAAAGCAATCCATGGAGTTGCTGATCTCATCACCTTAAGCATACAGCATAGTGGAGGAAATAGCTAATAAGAAAGCATTTCATGGAGTTGCTGATCTCATCACCTCAAGCATACAGCATAGTGGGAGAAATAGCTAACATTAAAATGAAAGCAATCCAAGGAGTTGCTGATCTCATTATCTTACAAGTACAGCAAAGTAGGGGAAATAGCTAACAGGGTCACTATAGCTTTGTGACTTTTGGTGGATTGCACTGCCCATGCGAGCTTGAGTACAAGCAGATGTTGAGACAGGCTTGGCTATCTTTTTTTAGGCATGCATAATGGTTTACACTACCCATGGGAGTACAAACAGACCTTTGACCCCAGTCTACGGGGACACAAATTGATGTACCAAGGTATCATGGTACAACATAGGGTTGGTATAGGTAGGAAGTTGGAACTTTTTTGGTTGCAAATGGTGCAAAAATGTACAAGTTAGTACATAATTACCCCTAAAATTGCATATTTGACCTCTGACCCTTGACCCTAATCACTGAAGTAACTTCTGAAATTGTTCACATTTAAAGTACCCTACTGTATGACACCACTTATGCTCACGTCACCCTTCCCATTCCATAACTACAGAAGGAAATGGTGAAAAGGTCAATAGCTCTGTGACCTTTAACTTTTTGACCCCGTCTATGCGGGGACACAAATTCATGTACCAAGGTGCCATGGTACAACCCAGGGTTGGTATAAGTCTTGTACTTTTTAAGTTTTAAAAATCTGCCAAATTTTACATAAAAAGCACTTATTTGACCTCTTGACCAGGACCTTTAACCTTTTGACCTCCAATTATTTTAAAGTTTTGTTAGAATGTTAAACCCTATCCACCTATGCAATTTTTAAAGATACCAAGTAATTCTTTCAAAAGATACAGCCATCACCAAAAACTTGTCCCATTTGACCTGTGACATTTGTACCCTAAAACCTTGAAGACAAAAGTTCCAGGCCAGGAGTACCCATCCCCAATTTTGGTTCATGTGTGTATTACATTTTTTGAGTTATAAAGCGACACAAAATTTATTCTTACATACGCACACATGCATGCATACACACACACATAAACACACGGACAGATGCAAAAATCACCAAATTTTGTCCCGTTCCAAAAACTATGACCCCTAACCCCTAATATGAGACCCCACCAGCCCCCTAATATCAAGGGGGGTGGCCAAATAGTGTAGGAGGTACAGGCAGTTCTTTGCCTATACAGCAAAGTGACTACAATCTCATCCCCACATGTGGGTGATGAGATAAACTATGAAGAGGAGAAAAAGATACATTAACCTTTGGCAGTCAATGCTTCTGGTGACCAAAAGATTAATGTGACAAAACGATTTAAAATCATGAAGAAATAAGAGTACCAAACTCATCAATATTATAATATTTCTCCTTAAAATAACATCTGATACTTTAACATGGGCTTACCCTTTGTTGGTTTGTTACTTAAAGGCTCATTGGATTTGACAGTACAAAAAGAGGCTTGTCACACGTTTTCTTCAAAAGTATTGACAAGGTTCCAAAGCCATTTGCATATGCATTCCATTGAGCAGCCATCCAGATATACAGCCCAGAATAGGATCCACTGACAAGGGGACCAACATGACAATGGGATCCACATTCACCCAAGGGGACCCATCACAAAAGAAAATAAACCTCACAAAAAGATTCACCCATGATGAGAGTCTTTAAAGATGGGATCTGCTTCATGAAGGTACCATCCATCAACAGGGGCATTTACCCAAGCAGGAATCTCATCTCAAAAGAAAATCCATGAGTTCCACAAAGTCAATGCACCCCTTGGATTATAGGATTCCCCCACCAAAAAAAGGGGGCTCATTTATTTGATACACAGTTATGAAAAGGTTTTCCTGGAGATGACTGCAATAATATTCCAGTCTCTTTGCTCAAACGGCCATGTCCAGTCTTTGCTAACCTAGAGTTCACCACCCATTTAGTAAAGTGAGAGCTGTAGAAATACAACATTCAGGCCCCTGTTGTGCGCATTTTTCAGAGGGGTGCACACCCCATACCTCATTCATTGCCCCCACCCTGCCCCTTCAACCTAGCACTCTACATTGTGTTCACAAAAATATACTTTTGAGAACTATTTTGCCTTCTTCTCATGCTGATTAGTTTCCCAATTTTTTTATATATATATATATTTTTTATACACATTTAAAGGACTTACTAGTTCAGTGGTCAATCATTTCCATCTTAAATGAAGAAAGCGTTGCAAAATCTTATTCCGCTAAGAAAAATTTAAGTTTAGGTTTAGTATCATTTCTGTGGAAATGACTGAAATCAGACTAGTTCTGATGTCACAGCCTTGACATTCCTCAAAATCTTTAGGTATTTAAAAAAGTTTATTTATTTTTCACTATTTAAATTATTTTTCCTCAAGCTTTCTTTAGGTGGTATATTATGAATACCCTTCCAGATTCAGTTTTACTAACTTTCTGACATTTCTCATGGTTTTAAGCCACAAAATCACAGGACAACATATGATAGAATACATAAAGACTTTGAGGAATCTGAGGCTATGACATCACAAGTAGTTGATTTCAATTGTTTTACACAAATGATACCAAACTTGAAACTTAAAACTAACGGAATAAATTTTTATCTCCTTTTAACTTTGATATAAGATAAAATAAAGAACTAATTCGAAATAAGAATTTTAAATGCTTTCTTCACCATTTTGTTTCTTTGAAGTCCTTTTTGATAAACATAACCACTGAACTAATCCTTTAACTAAAAAAAATGCTTTCTACTATACTAGTCATAAGAGAAACATGCTTTTAAAAATCTTTTAAAATATCCATTTCAAGTGCCCTTAAAGTGCCCTTGATGCCTTTTGATGCCTTAAAAATGCCCCTTTTATTTATTCAGTGACACCTGCCCCTTTCTGGATCAAGCTAGGGGTTTAACATTGTCAGGCATCCACCCAAGATCATACATAAACCTCACTCTAGTGACTCTAACTTCCAAACCTTTCTTTGTGAGTAACAAATCTAATTGTATCTGTGTGTTCAATATGGGTTATTCCTTTTGTGAAACAAAGAGAGAAAATCTGACCTGGATACGCTTTCAAGTTAATTCAATAATGACATTAATTTAAAATTACAAGAACTGTTATATGATTTAGAATCTTGTAAATGCATTACACACCAAAGCAATTCTGAACAAAATCTTAGTGCATATTTCCAGCTAGTTATTCAACTACCATGTTTCGAAGCATAACTTTAAAGAATTAGTTTAGTGGTCAAGCATGTTTATCTTATATAAAAGAGGACTTTCAAAAAAAACATAATGGTGAAGAAAGCATTCAAAAATCTTATTCCGTTGAGGAGATATCTAAGTTAAAAGTTTGGCATCATTTGTGTAGAAATGACTGAAATCAGACTAGTTGTGATGTCATAGCCTCAGATTCCTCAAAGTCTTTATGTATTCTATCATATGTTGTCCTATTATTTTGTAGCTTAAACACCATGGTAAATGTCAGAAAATTAGTAAAAGTAAATCTAGGAAGGGTATTTATAATATAAAGTTTGTAAAGATAATTTTGAGTGAAAAAATTAAATAAACTTTCTTTAAAATTAAAATTTTGAGTGAATGTGAAAAATTAATTATAAACTTTGATGTTTTAAAATACCAAATTTTAAATTTGAATATCTTTTAACGGAATAAGATTTTTGAATTTCACCTTTTTTTTTTTTTTGAAGTCCTCTTTCATATAAGATTTTGACCATTGAACTAACTTTTAAGTTTTAGTTAGGTATTCTGCTAGTTAGTTATTCAGCTCATTCAAAACACTTTTTCAAAGTTTTCTCAGCAAACTATTTACTTTAATAAAACAAACTTTTGTGTCAGATTTTTTTAAATAGTTATTCAGCTCATTTAAAATGTAGTTATGGGTTACTTTTTTTCTGTGTTGAGCCAATCAATGACAGGCTTGGAAAAATAAATAATCAATCACTCGCCAGCCTCTTAAACAGTTTGGTGAGTAAATTCGATGAAAACAGTATTTCACAAACCAAGTATTTTCAACTGCTCGCCAGCACTTTCAACTGAAATTTGACAATTTTTGTGTAATTAGCATACCTCTGTACTGTATTTCCCTTTTCCTGGGCCTGACTTCATGAAAAAACATAGCAAGACTACACACGCGTACAATAAAAATTAAGTAGGTGTTTAAAAATGAAATTAAATCAACATGCACAAACATCTACCTACATGTTATCATAAAACCATAGGCCCCGGGTTTAAAGATGCCAGTGCACCACAACTGATTATCAAAGGCCGTGGAAACTTGGTTTATGTTATGTCTGTAGGTATTTAAAAATAAAATTAAATCAACATGCACAAGCTCTCTTGGATTTTTAAACAATAATTTCAGGCCTACTGGCAGAAGAAACAAGTGGGCCCCTATGGCAGAAAGTTTACACTCTATGCCTGTCGCAGCTCCGGCCCGTATATACACATACTGTGTGCATATCTGTACTGATACTGTATGTAGCACACACTGGTCCAATATCAGCACTGCGGCAGCTCAGTGAATTTGTTTCTGGGATAGTTTGGAAAGTATTCTATGCATAAGGAGACCTCCGAAGTTTTGCCCACTTAACGAAATAAGATAGCAAGTCTAAAACTTTTATTTCAGTCAAGCAAAGACATTACTCAGAAGGGTATAGCGTTCCCAACCATATTGACGCAGAGCATTTCTTGCAAGCTACGTGAGCCAATTAGATTTATCTGTGTAGCTGGGTCACGCTTTAACTTGCTGAAAACAACGAGATATTGCACAATTTCCCCAGGTACGTCTGCTGCCTTTATACCATGCCGTTCACTAAATGTAAACAGTATATATGGCTACACACAAAAGGTGGTTTTTTGGGGCAATTAAAGTTGACGGCTAGCGGCCAAATATTGATTTATGTTTTGTATTTTAATGGAAATATCACTTGTTTTTGTGTGTGTGGAGGCATTTTTTAGTAGAGAAAAACACAAGAAAGTATTGTAAATATGTTACGCGAAATCAAACAATTTATCAAAGAAAGATTTTCACTCGCCATGGCTTCAAGTGTGGCGAGTTACACAGTACATTATATTTTTTTTTTATTCGCCACATTTGTTTTTTTACTCGCCTATAGCAAGTAGGCGAGTGATTTTTTCAAGCCTGCCCAATAAATGCAGCAAATTCTGGACATTTGAGTCGTCTTTACAATACCTACTCCCACTCAAATTTGATCAGGACCAGACTTTCCTATAAAAGAAATTCATAGACCTTTAAAAAGTTCCAAACACACCTCATTGGTTGATGCTTTGTCCTCTCACCCGCACGTCCTGGGTTCGAATCCCGGTGGGTCTGCAACCAGTGAGTTCACAACTGGTTATCAAGGGCCGTGGCCGTCTTGATATTATGTCCAGCACTGGATACTTTCAAGACGTTAAACCTTGCTATGCTATGCTATATGTACAAGGCAATCTAGCGACTTCTTCTTGTGCCCATCAACCTCAAGACTACATTTTCCTTCCCAGAGGAACTTACTCATATTTTTTTCTCACTTCTTTCATAACCCATGATACTACCACCATAAGCTCCTTATCTCAACTATAATCATCCTCTGAATTCAATCTTTTTAATCACAGAATCCATCTACCCCCATCCTTCCCACCGACCTCATCCCTACCCCCATCCTCCCCAAAAATACAAAACCTCCATCCTCCCCACCGACCTTACCATAAAAATAACAAAAACACTTTTAAATTTTATGGACTTACACAATGATCACAGACTACTCATAAAAATAAACAAATAAAAATAAAAATTCCAGTGTATATGTACAAAGCAATCTAGCGACTTCTTCTTCTTGTGCCCATCAATCTCCAGACTACACATTTTCCTTCCCAGAGGGAAACTTACTATATTTTTTCTCATTTCTTTCATAATCCAAGATAATACCAAAAGCTTCTTATATAAACAATTATAATCCATTGAATTTCAATGTTTTTTAATCACAGGAGCCCCATATGATCTTTCAATTCATATCCAAAACAGAATATATGTTCCCGGAGGAAAGTCTAGGACAAGAGAAACGAAATTCAAAAGTTAGGATCAAATTCTATTATGAATTGGAGATGACTTGCAATCACAACAGACTTTGGGTTGCGCTATCAGGTTGAGATTATCTGGGACTCGAGGAGATATGTTTTGCAATCGAGCAGACGATATTCCAAATATGGATGAAAACTTAAAATTACAGGTCTTAGCTACAAAACATTCCCATCAAATAGAGCATTTGAATTTTGAAAATAAATTATATCCTTAGGTTTTGATTAAATTCCTATTTTCATGACCAATATCCAGTATTAATACAGCATACAGAACTCTGCTGCACGACCGGTCACATATTGTAAACCATTCACTCATGCAACTCCAATCCTTCACAACTTACACTGGCTCCCTGTTAAATCGCACATCAACTTCAAGGTTCTTCTGTTAACATTCAAATGCATCCACAACCTTGCTCCCCCACTTACAGGATCTTATCCACATGTACACTCCGACTCGCCGTCTGCGCTCTAGTTCTAAGTTATCGCTATTACCTCCTTCTGTTTCTAGAAAGTCACATGGTCATCGTTCGTTTTAATCTCCAGCTGCTTTTCTCTGGAACAATCTACTAACACATATCAAAGAGGCTCAAACTGTAGCTAACTTTAAATCATTGTTAAAAACACATCTTTTCTTACTTCTAGTTGTTTTGTTTCCCCCTCCTTTATTTTATTTCATTTATTTATTTTTCAGCGCAAGAGACTTTAGTGTGTGTTGCCCTTTATAAGAACTGTATATAATTAATATTTTTAATCAATGCAAAATTTCAGATGCATGAAAGGGTCATAAAATTGTTGCAATTCTTGATTAATTTCAGCCTCTGGAAAAATATTTTATCAGGTTTTTCAATCTTTATGAAAACTTGTTTGATATTGCTTTCCATTCTTGTCTGTAAAATGGATACATGTGCAATTTTCTGTATGTCAAATGATATTTACACAACTATTGAAGAAACGCTAACGAGAAACCCATGCTGCAATCAAATGTGTGGCACGATACTTGAACCACGATAGATACTACTTACGTCCAATGAGACAAGCACTCATACTTATAACGAATGTCAATTATAGTCACTTACAGTAATTTCAACCTTTGGAAGAATCAATTTTTCACACAAGAGCCAATTGGTGACATTAACTTTCATCAAGCGAGCATGGCTGTGGCAATTAACTTAAAGAGGCAAAATCGTCATATGGACACATCGTTTAGAACTCGGTTCAAATTGTTTGATTGGTTGAAATTTCAACCAATTGCTGCATGATTTGTTGGCCCTTATTTCATGGTATATATTAAATAAAACCCCTGCTGCATGATTCGTTGGCTCTTATTTCATGGTATATATTAAATAAAACCCCTACATCATGATTCATCAGCCCTTATTTCATGGTATATATTAAATAAAACCCTACTGCATGATTCCTTGGCCCTTATTTCATGGTATATATTAAATAAACCCCTTGCTGCATGATTCGTTGGCCCTTATTTCATGGTATATATTAAATATAAACCCTACTGCATGATTCATCAGCCCTTATTTCATGGTATATATTAAATAAACCCCTACTGCATAATTCATCAGCCCTTATTTCATGGTATATATTGAATATAACCCCTACTGCATGATTCGTTGGCCCTTATTTCATGGTATATATTAAATAAAACCCATGATTTTGTTAGCCCTTATTTCATGGTATATTTAAAAAAACGCTGCATGATTCGTTGGCCCTTATTTCATGGTATATATTAAATAAAACCCCTGCTGCATGATTAGTTGGCCCTTATTTCATGGTATATATTAAATAAAACCCATGCTGCATGATTTGTTGGCCTTTTTTTCACAGTATATATTAAATAAAACTGCATGATTAGTTGGTCCTTATTTCACAGTATATATTAAATAAATGTTTGTTTGTTTGATGAGTTGGCCCTTATTTCATGAGAGGTATCATTTTAAATAAGGAAAAACCAGGGGAGAATGATTTGAAATTGAACAAAATATTTCATGAGATAGGTATTAAAAAAAACCCTGCTGCATGATTTGTTGGAATTAAATATATTTGCATGCTGAAGGAAGGATATATTTTATTAAATAAAACTCCCTGAGCTGCATGATTGTACAGGGGCAAGCAAGGAGAACGTGTTGGATTGTTATTTACAGAGGGGTTGGGGTATATAGGTGGGTTAAATAAAACCCGAGAAATGTTGTTGATGATTTTGTTGGGGCTTATTTCATGGAGTTTGTTATATATTAAATAAAACCCCTCACTGCATGATTGGTTTGATGTCTCAGGGTTTGGGAAATATTAAATAAAACCCTCAGCCCTGCATGCCAGGGATGCCAAGATGGCTGGGTATCCAAAAGGTTGGCACTTTTTGCAGTATAGGGCGGAGAAAAAGTTAAAACCCTGCTGCATGATTCATTGGCCCTTATTTCATGGTATATTTAAAATAAAACCCCTGCTGCATGATTCGTTGGCCCTTATTTCATGGTATATATTAAATAAAACCTCAAGTATAAGTAGCAATTAAAATAGCCCAGATGGTTAAGGTGATGGACTTTACATTTTTTTCTAACCAACATTTATTTTTGTAGGTTCAAATCCGCCGCGCCCTTTTTACTCGAATTTTTCTTTTTCTTTTTTCACTCATTGCAACTTTTGTCTGGTGACTGCTATTGTAGTAATATCTTACTTATCTTTCACTTTCACTTTTCTTTCTTTCTAACAAATAGGTTGAAAAAACAATTGTTTCGTGGATCGAATATAACATTATGCACTATGATTTTATCTTCACACTCACAACGCTATGTATGCCACATGTCGTACAAACAAACAGGGATCATGTACGTTTCAGAATCGAAGTGACGTAAAAAGCTGTGCATCCTCAATTTTACAGACACCAACAATGTACGAACTGAGACAAGCCTCCCTCTTTAAGAGTTTGTACTTTAGTGTGGCACAAACAAATGTGAACTATAAATAAGGTTATGACTTATAAAGTAACATACTTCTTTTGACTTTTACAATCTACAAAAATACCTGAAGCCTGCTTTATTTCTCCAAATAACAAAAATATCTGTCAAATTGATCTAAAATGGCTTGAACTTTCCAAAAGGGCAAAAAATCGATTCTCATCAACACCTCCTCACAATTTCTGCATATAACTATCAAGAATTTAAACCTTCAGGAAATACGACAAAAAAAATCACAGTCTATAATCCATCATGGGAAAACTTTGATCTAATTCTTCCAGTAATTTCTTTTTTTCTTTCGCTTTTAGTTTGGAATACAATCATTACTTTCCATATTCTGGGATATTTCAGCCACAATACTCAACCTATATAAGCTGTTACGTCTGAAGGAATAGTACAGTGGTCAGAACTTGACCATTGTCCATCTTGTAATGATAGGGAGAAAAACAAACTGAACTGTGATGGGATTACTAGGATCAGGGGTGTAGGAAGCTTTCGAAAAGTGGGGCACAGGGCACCTCTTGGGGGGAGGGGAAGGGGGGGACACTTCCCAAGTCATAATGTATGTCCCCCATCCCAATCTGTAGATATAATTGAGCCCAAAATAACAAAGTAAAAGAGGCATTTCATTTTTAGAAAGGGGCACTTTTCCAATGGGGACACATTCTTCCCTTACATGGGACTAACAAAAGTCAACAGTGTCCTACTATTGGGACAGTAATTGAGGGGGACTTTTTATTTTATTTTCAAAAGAGACACTTTTGTTATTTTTCGGAAAAGTGGGTGGCACGTGTCCCCCCTCCATTTCTACACCCTAGGATATCTTTTCTCTTTTTCATCAACGTCAAATGCATCTATCTATCATTAAGAAAGTACACGTTGGCGGCCAACTACATGTATGAAAAGCCCAGATCATTAGTCAAAATA
This sequence comes from Chiridota heheva, assembly GCA_020152595.1. Classification (NCBI taxonomy): domain Eukaryota; kingdom Metazoa; phylum Echinodermata; class Holothuroidea; order Apodida; family Chiridotidae; genus Chiridota; species Chiridota heheva. The sequence continues at coordinate 372,328 of JAIGNY010001509.1, forward strand.
TCACATAGCTGCACTCCGAAAAATCCCCCCAAAAATTCATCATTTCTTTAAAGGATTAGTTCATTGGTCAAGCAGGTCCATCTTATATGAAAGAGGATTTTAAAAGAAACAAAATGGTGAAGAAAGTATTAATAAATCTTATTCTGTTAAGGAGATATTCAAGTTTAAAGTTCTGTCTTATCTGTGTAAAAATCAGACTAGTTGTAATGTCACAAGTAGTCTTTATGTATTTTAAAGAAAATTTATTTAATTTTTTTCAATATTTAGATAATTTTTCTTCACTTTCTTCAGGTGGTTTATTATAAATACCCTTCCTAGATTCAGTTTTACTCCTTTTTTGACATATCCCATGGGATTTAAGCTACAAAATCGCAAATAGAATACATAAGGATGTAAGGAGTCTGGGGCTATGACATCACAACTAGTCTAATTTCAGTGGTTTCTACATAATGATATTAAATTTTAAACTTAAATATCTCCTCAACAGAATAAGATTTTTGAATCCTTTCTTTACCATTTTGTTTCTTTGAAGTCCCTTTTCAAATAAGATGGACTTGCTTGACCCCTGAACTAATCCTTTAAGACACACCAACTGCATTGAAGTCAGGGTTGGAAAAAACACTCTCCTTTCCCCATAGGCCAGCAAAAAATAATTGTGACAGCAGAAATTTTAAATTATACTGTGGTACTCGCCACACTTAATTAAGCCTTGCAAGGTTAGGTGAGCGACCTTTTTTTTGTATTTTGCCGACCCTGACTGAAGTAAACCTTAAATCTCATCTAAAATTGTTCACGTTCAGGCTTTTCAAAGTTAGAATTAATTATAAAATTTCTCACAGGTTTGAATAAAGGTATCGAAAATCTTCCCACGAAAAATTGTAACAGAAATAATATTAATGCAAAGTAAATAAATATTTCTTTTTATGTACTTCATTAATTTGCAATTTAATGTGATTTTTATCGCACAATTACATGGGGGACATATTTAGAGCATATATTTACCACGTATACTGTTGTTTACTCAAGAAACCTTTCAAAATAAAAAAAATTAAATGAAATAATTTTCTTCCTACAAATTCTGATTTCTGAACCGTAGATACTGTCCACGTCTAAACCTCTTTTACTGCTTATAAAATCTTTTTGACTCTTTACATTATTCAAACCTTCTCAACTCCCGCTTGTCTATTTTATGGTGAAGTTTACAGGTATTTGACATATCAAATCTGACAGTCGATGATGAAACGATGTTGCTTAACGATCCAAACAAGACTGCTCTGTCTCATCAACTCACACCGTTTCATTTTCAATCTGAGGCTTTGAGCAATTCGACAGATAACAGAATATTGGAGGCACAGATTTGTATCGGTTTATTTGAACTGTTCAATATCAGGCAGCTCAAACATGCTGGAAGTGTTGTTCACAATAAATTGAAGAAAAGTTTATTTTTTGTTCGATGCCAAACATCTAAGTCCACAAGCTGACTAATATTTTTGTGCTTTTGGTCACAAATGAGTAGAATTCGAAGCAATTTAATTTTGTCATTCAATTGATCAATTTGAGTTATATTATATTATCATACATATAAAGAAAACTAGTTAATTGAAATTGAGAAAAATTGTCCTCCATCAATACCACCCCCCCTCTCCCTTCCAATTTGTTAAAAATACAAAATAGCTATGTAAGGTTCTGCAGCTTTGCTCAAGTTGATGTCAACAACCTGAACGAAACAACATTAATCCACCAGGCACTGACTAGTGAAATTATATATTCTTGTCAAAGTGGAAAATCATATTCCAAAGAACTTTGGCATAAATTTGCAAGTGACATAAATATGGTTAAAAGTTGACTGTCTGATAAGCAAACCCTAGGTAACAAAGCTGTCTGCCCGTTATGATTTTGGTTGTCCCGGGTAATCGGATGATTGCCGATCCCTGCTTTCAGTCTGAAAGCATGCCTATTAATAGGAATTTTTATAACACACGAGAATATTGAAGTCACGCAGCCATATTGTTCAGATGTTGCAATAAAATGTCATAGTTTCTAATTTATGTACTTGAAATATTAAAAATAATTGTGTTGAAAAACATTTGAATTTTCAAAATGGCTATTTCGCTAAAAGCCTAGCTCTATTGTCTATTTTATCTAATATTTTGAAAACTGCGTGGTGAACATATCAAATGGGAGTGGAAAAGTTGTAGCCATGACAGTAATGAAGGTATTTCTGTAAGTTTTAAATTTCCCCTAGCAAAGATGTTTTTCATAGACGTATTTCAAATTTCAAAAATGTAGCATTGCATCAGACTTTAAGGTTAGGATAACAAAGGATCATGGGAAATATCACAAAATGGCGGCTTCCATGTAGCAAAATGTTCCCATTAATAGGCATGCTACCGGACCAACTTTCTGCATTCATGATCTTCAACTGTTTTAAAACAATCTTCATTATGTCCTAAAACAATCTAGCTAATTGGCTCTATAGATGTCACTACCATTTAAACGTAGCATGTCGGGAGAAAAAATTCAATCCATCCTTACAAAGTTATCCAATTAAAAACAAAAAGAACATGAAATGCCAAATGTGCAATCTGCACGTATCACATTCATTCATGCTTGATAAGTGGTAGCCCCACAAGATCAAATCTGCAAGAGGAAGCATACTCAATAAACCAATGAAGCAATAGATTTTCGTAGCAAAGCCCGACTCGGCTACTTCCATTTATTACTGTACAAAAATGGGAGTGTTGCCATTCATCACTACAATTTGTATATAAATTCTCGCCAAGTTCAACCACCAGACGTGTGAGCTGTGGAACGGTTGGGAAGAAAAAACTATAACATTTAAGTCAGAAACAAAATCTTTGTCCTGAATTATGACCTTAGCTGTTTGTAGACCCCTAGCTTTGCTGTTTTACAGGGGCGGCCTCCCTGCCCATCCGTGGGCCCTGCCCTGCCCCTCCATGGGCCTGACCTGCCCCCCTGGGGTCGGCCCTGCCCCTCATGATTTATTTTTTTTTTTTTTGTATTTTTTTTTTTTTATATTTGTTTTAAACTTAATATCTAAATTAACCTTATAATTGAAATACCTTACATGGATACAAAACACAGTTAGCATAGTAAGCAATTGTCCTGTATGGCTCATGACTGGTCCTTATTAATCAGAATAGTTTCATTCTAAGGTATAATTATAGCTAAAATCCCAGAACTTCTTCACCATGGAATTGAGCCCCTGGACTCCATGCCGAAAAGATGCAGTGTTTTGCGCGCATATTAATGTGCCCCTCAACAAGTCTAGCACCCTGCCCCTTTTTAAATCAACGTAGGGGTCTGGTTTGTTTGAAGTACCGCTTCTGGAAAAACTCAAAACAGTCCAAATTCATTTACTCTCAGAAACTGATATACAGGGGCTTGGATACCGGTAAAGCTGTCGGTAAAATGAAGACCTGTCGGTAAATTAAAATCCGCGTCGGTAAAACTTCCATCAAAGAAAACAAAAACTTTACCAAACAGATCGAAAAAAATAATATTATGGCAATTATTCTGCGATTTTGGACCGATGACCTTTTTTCTTCTTTTTTTTTTTTAAATAAATTTTTGACATTATGAGGGCCCTGAATGTGGAATTTATTTTTGTTGGTAGCGTTATCGAATCAAATGGGTCTACTGACGCCACTGCTGATATAATGAACACAGTTTTTTTCTTTTTTCATTTTGTTTGCAACTAGCCAATCCGGAAGTCTGTTTCACTTGAATGAGTATCTTTTACATCCTACAACAATACTCCCATGTATAATGACTCTCCAAACTTTCATAGACCCTGAAAAAACATACTAAACTTTTGGCAAAATGAAAAGACCGTAAATTCAAATCCTAAGTGCAACTGCATTTTCATTAACAGGGCACTCTGCCAGAATGTGAAGTTATAATTTTTTACTTGTAAATTTGTGGTAATTAATTCCGAAGCATCTTGTACCCAACAGTGTTAGTATTGCACTGGCATATTTTAACCCGGGTATGTTAGGGTCTTAATTCTCTTTCATGAATGACACTTTGAGGCAAAATGAGCTATCTTGTTTATAAATAGCACAAGATTGCACAAAAAAGTAACAAAAGAATTCTTTCAAAAACAATTTGGGACATATCAGCCTCATTAAAAAATCGGGAAACCAAAATGTTTAGTGGTTCTAAAGCATTCTTCCATTGTTGGTTGATTTTCAAGTTTTATACTAACTGGCATTTCATACCATGAAATATGCTAATAACATATATTCATAAGCCATGCCCACCACGCATATTAATCAAATAGAAACAAGTTGACAACACTTGTATGATGCAAAACATGCATACGGTTGCACAATTATCACTGTTTTAAGAATTTTACATAAAGCCCCACCTCAAGACATCACTACCAAACCAAAAGGTCACATATATGGACCAAAACTCATCTGTGTACCACATATATGACATGTGTGTAATGTGTGTACAAGTGTGTGATGTGTGTACAAGTGTGTGATGTGTGTACAAGTGTGTGATGTGTGTACAAGTGTGTGATGTGTGTACAAGTGTGTGATGTGTGTACAACTTTTTTTTTAAAGCATTTTTACATTAAGGCACACATATTAGTGATAGAATCTGTCTGCAGCATAACCATGTACACAATTATTGACAAATAACGTGCAAGTATCAAACAAACAGACATTATGGTTGTTATCAATTTATCACTTTTTCAAGATCTTTTTTGATTTTATATTAATATTATATATTAAAATATTTTGCAGGGAAGCAACTAGCCTCAAGATATGTGAATTTTAATCAACTGTCTCACAATTAAACAATTTCCAATACTAGAAAACTACCATCCTCAGATTTGAATGCCAATTTAAGCAATCAAAACTACTTCAAGTCAACAGGATGTAAAACTGACTATAGATAGCGCCCTCATCCCCTAATCAATAAGTCACGCATAAAAATCTTACCTTCTTTTTATCTCTCATGGACCCTTTTCCTCGGATCATAATTTTGCACCCCGTATCATCTTCAAACTGTTTTGCTGTCATTCCTCGGGGTCCCAATATTCTGCCGACAAAATTAAACTGCATCAAAAGAAAAGAAGTAGAAGAGGGGAAAAAACATGATTACTTTTCATGATCTAATTGTATATGAACCACATATAAAGGTTTGATTACATACAATAATAACAAAAACATATGCATAGCTTGAAGGAATGTGCATCTTTTATCATAGCATTTTTTAATACAGTGTATATCATTATAGTTAATAAGTTTGATAGGTATAAAATGTGAAAAAAATGTTTCTGGCTGAAAGGCAACATTATGCTTCTTGCAGGGAGCACAAGCAATGATCCAGAGTGTACAGGGGAAGAGGTAGGGATGGAATGGGAAGGGGGAAGATGGGATGGGAAGGGGTAGGGATGGGATGGGAAGGGGAGAGATGGGATGGGAAGGGGAGAGATGGGATGGGAAGGGGAGGAGATGGGATGGGAAGGGGAGAGATGGGATGGGAAGGGAGGAGATGGGATGGGAAGGGGAGGGATGGGATGGGAAGGAGAGGGATGGGATGGGAAGGGAGGGATGGAATGGGAAGGGGGATGGGATGGGAAGGGAGGGATGGGAAGGGGAGGGATGGGATGGGGGAGGGATGGGATGGGGACAGATGGGATGGGATGGGGATGGGATGGGAAGGGGAGGGATGGGAAGAGGGAGGGATGGGAAGGGGAGGGATGGGATGGGGAGGAATGGGATGGGGGGAGGGATGGGAAGGGGAGAGGGATGGGATGGGGAGGGGGATGGATGGGATGGGAGGGAATGGGATGGGGGATGGGAGGGGTGGGATGGGGGAGGGATGGGATGGGGAGGGATGGGGAGGGATGGGATGGGATGGGGAGGGATGGGACAGGGTAGGGATGGGATGGGGAGGGATGGGATGGGGGAGGGATGGGAAGGGGGAGGGATGGAAAGGGAAGGGAAAGGATGGGAAGGGGAAGGGATGGGATGGGATGGGGGAGGGATGGGAAGGGGGAATGGGGGGGGAATGGGAAGGGGAAGGACGAGATGGAAAGGGGGATGGATGGAAAGGGAAGGGGGAAGGAACCTGTACCATAAGAAATACATTACACCTCTCCAATTTGAACGACTACTTGGTGCAGAGGAAATGTACCCGGCTAGCACTGCGAGCGCTCCAGCTTTAAGTCTCAACGTGACCACTGCGTAATTATTTTTCTGCTGCAGCTTTTAGGGGTCGTTTGACTTTGATCATTTTTAATGTGTTTTAATCTTTCCTTTCTTTCTAAAAATTATAGATTAGTATCATTGGAAAGAAATTTTTATAAAGAATCTAAATATGTAACACAAATCTCTGTTTTCAATACTGACAAGAAGTTACTTCTGCAAAAATTGACCATTTTTGACCAAATTTAGCCAAAATTGCTTAATTTGCATATTTTTGTCCAATATTTCCTAAATTGGTTTTAATTATTCAAAAGATAAATATCTTAGCCTCTATTCCAACCAAACTTGTAACGAAAGAAAATGAAAGGAAAGTTGTCAAAAATGCATATGAAAAAAAGTTACGAAAAATGGGGTCCCTTTTCCAAAGCCCTGGTAGAGTAAGGGTTAAACCAGGGAGCTTAAAGTAACAGCTCCCTGCAGCAACATTATCTGGCATCTCACAAGAACATCTTTTGCTTGCATACAGAAAAGTCTAATAACTGATGCGTAAAATCACTTATCTGTGATGGGTTTCTTCAAGGGTCAAGTGTCCATCTTATATGGAACTTTGAGAACTTGAAAAGAAATTTATAAAATCTTTTTAGTTATATTTCTTATAATGATTGACACTTGAAGTTGTACTTGTGTGATGCTATTATCGATTAATTACAATAATTATTTGCTCAAAAAATGGCTAATATATTAGCAATATGAGGGAAATATCCCATAGTTAAAAGCATGTCTTGTTGCAAGGATGTAAAATCCATCTTGATTTTATACATATAGTATTTTGCTGTTAGTATGTCTGTTTATGATTTTATTTTCCCTTAAAAGTAAACATTGTTATTAAAATTTGCATCATATTGCTGTTGAGGCTTAAATTTTTGTAGGCTTACTTGAAAAACAGTTTTAACATATTCAAATGATATTTAAAAAAGGTGGGGCAACTAGAATTCTGGGGCAGGTGGGAAATTTGGCCCTTTGCACCAATGCCGTAACCGCACCGACAGGGAGGGGAGGTACTGCCCCTTGCCCTAAAGTAAGGAGAGCAGGAGGTGCCCTTTTGAAGTTGATGGCGGACAGGGCTGAAAGGCACCCTTTTGAAACATATGAAATTATTCTACATGTAAGTCATTCTTGAAGCTTAAAAACAAACAGAAATCCAGTCACTCACAAATATTACATAATACATAGAAGTTGTTACATACATTTAGTATTTATTTGACACAATTAAAACATGTCATTTTACCAGGGCACCGACACAGAGGGCCATGGTGGTAGGAGGTATACCCTCCATAATTTTGTAAGCAGCAATTTTAAAAAAAAAGCCTTTTGCCTATTCGCCCGATGGGTAATTGTCAACAATGGTCTTGCCTACAGAAACTGGGGGAAAGTCAAAACTGTGTGTGTGTGTGTGTAGGAGGGGAGGGGGGGGAAATTACAAAATCAGGCACAAAAATACAACACATCGCCACACAAAAGTATCCATTTGGACAAAAATGAGGGTGAGGAAAGTGCCACCTTGCACCCCACAAATCCCGCCTATCTTCAAACCATATAAGTAGGAACCATGGGCAAGGGGGCAAGATTTCTCCACTTTTTTAGAAACTGACAAAACTGCCCCTTCTCAAAAATGAAAAGTGCCAATTACTGTCCAAGAAGCACGCAAACTTTTAAGTATACCCACCAACAAAAACAGGCTTATACCACGGAACCCCAAAATATATGTTGAGCTACTACATCATTGATGTTCTAGTGTACTTCACTTGGAAGTGCCTCACAAAATGACAGAATGGGGTCAAAAAGACATACAGTATTCTTCTCTTGATATATAGGATGGGAGCAAGGCTAAGAGTGATCACATCATTTGAAAAAGACATCATTAGAGGTCAAACTCAGGACAAATTGGTAACCCTACACAATGCAATCAACCTTTTTAGGTCCATGATTAGGTTTTTTGAAGTTGGGTCAAATATGTAAGAAACAAAAGAAGACAATTTGCCTTTCTTTAAGTAAATGGCGTAACATGTTAATGACTAAGAGATATGTGTCAAGGATTCACAAATCTAAATGGTAGCTCACGGCACAAATCACCAGTATGGCTGCCTGGAACAACCAGTCATATGAGGCAGTCATATAAGGGCGGACATAATATCAATAAGATTTGCTAGTTGGACAAATAGCTATTAGTATTATTTAAAGGAATATTCCTATGAGGCAGTCATATAAGGGCGGACATAATATCAATAAGATTTGCTAGTTGGACAAATAGCTATTAGTATTATTTAAAGGAATATTCCCATGGGTTTTTTTTCATAAGCATTCATAAGAGCAAAATTTTAGAAACAATTTAGCACAAAAATCATGTTGATATCTTATTCCTACCAGGAGATATTCAAATTCTAAAGTTCACAAAAAATGTTAATAAATGAATAGGAAAAGGCTCAGTATGGCATTACAGCAACACATTCTCCCACAAGGTTTATGTATTTTACTAAAATATATCATCTTTTCTATTTGTAAAACCTGCTAGAAAAATAAATTGAAAGTTAGGTATTTATATACATTGCCAAATTATACCCATTTCATTAACTTTTGGAAATTGTTTCTAATCACAGAAAGAAACAACCAATTAACTTCAAAGAAATACATGAAACATTTGCAATGGAAATGTCTCTATGACATCATCAAACACAAATTCATCATACTGTACAAAAACTTTAAAATGCAATTTGGAAATATTTAAAATTTATATCTCCTAAATGGAATATGATATCAACGCAAATTTTGTACCAAATTGGCTCTAAAAGTATGCTCTTTCAAATAAAATTTAACAAAATACCATAAGAATATTCCTTTAATAATACCTAAATTCAATTCAAGGTTTGTCAAAGACACGTTCACTGCCATTGCATGCATGATTTTGCTTATTTTAGCAACCCTAGTTAATATGCCCCAACCCCACCCACTTTTCAGCTAATTACTCCTTTAATTACTGATTTGATGGTTTTACAAATGGGAAAGGATCCTCCTATTCAACCATCACCAAAAATAGTCCAAGGCTTCCAGAATATGTGAGGTGACATCATGACATTCCAAGATCCTAAACCCTGACCTCTATAACCTTTAAAAGCTCCTTTCTCTTTAAAGATTAGTTCAGTGGTCAAGCATTAGTTCAGTGGTCAAGCATTAGTTCAGTGGTCAAGCATTAGTTCAGTGGTCAAGCATAAGTTCAGTGGTCAAGCATAAGTTCAGTGGTCAAGCATGTCCATCTTATATGAAAGAAGACTTTACATGAAACAAATGGTGAAGAAAGCATTGAAAAATATTATTCCGTTAAGGAGATATTCAAGTTTAAAGTTTGTGTAGAAACGGCTGAAATCAGACTAGGTGTGATGTCACAGCCTCAGATTCCTCAAACTCTTTATGTATTTTATAGAAATTTTACTTTAATTTTCACTATTTACATTATTTTTCCTCAAACTTTTTTTAGGTGGTATTTTATAAATACCCTTCCTAGATTCAGTTTTACTACTTTTCTGACATATTCCATGGTTTTTAAAAATCAAAATCACAGGACAAAACATGATAGAATACATAAACAATTTGAGGAATCTGAGGCTATGACATCACAACTAGTTTGATTTCAGTCCTTTCTACACAAATGATACAAAATTTTAAACTTAAATATCTCCTTAATAGAGCTGTGATCCTTGTAAACGTTTACTAAATACTTCACTACAAGTAATCGTTTTTTATAGTCAGTCTTGCCATTGAAAATCAATATGATCATTCATGATCCAAATCACACACACATTCGGCTGACAAAATTCCAATCAATGTTTTACAAACTGTAAACCCGATAAGCATTATCCTTTTAAATGTTAGAATCACAAATGTGCAGTAATCACCTATGAATGAAAATATTTTGCACTTTGATTTCGCCGAAATCTTGTGAAATGCACCGCGAATGGGTAGCAGTGAAACTAACAATAGGCCATGGCCATAATTAATAAGGCTTTAATTTAATCCCACTCAATCAAGGCCCATTTTAAAAGCTGTTAAATCGACCATAACACACTGTCAAAACAATTGAATCGTGACAATCAGTACATTCATGTAAATATTACATGAGTCAAATAAATTTTGCAAGAAAGAAAAAATATTGCAAAATAAACAAACATAAAAAGGTTTTGACAGAGCTGAAATTCTAGATGCTTTTGCAAAGATGGCGGCCATTTTTCGAGAGGACTGATATTTCAGAACTTCCTGGGTAGTGGCATAGTTTTAAAATGTTTTCTGGCGAGGTATCATAGGCCTAGTATGCAAGATTTTTACAGTGAAACTGAAAGCCTTAGCAAAAAAGTAACGCGATGTTGAGTTTAAATTGACATTGAAAGGAAGTTATCTGTTCTTTCTAAACTTAATTTCCATGCATATTTTCCACAAAAATGATGATTTATTCTGTATAAGTAAACTTTTACGATTTGGAAAGCAAAACTAGAGCGTCTATATTTGGGCAATGGAGTCTAATACTTTTGCCATACTGGTTGCGCGATTTTTTTTACTTCGCATCGTGAATCTGGAGCAATTTTGTCATATTTCCAAAAATTACGGTACTAAACACGTGTAAACAATACACACTCGCTTTTTTTGGCATGTACACATTTACTAAAATCCCTAAATGTTCACAGCTCTACTCCTTAACGGAATAAGATTTTTGAATGCTTTCTTAACCATTTTGTTTCTTTTTAAGTCCTCTTTCATATAAGATGGACTTGCTTGACCACTGAACTAATCCTTTAAAACAAAAATCTCATGAATTATGAAGTTGATTTTTCTGGTAAGCTCCCACCCATGCCACTGACCTCTTCTTGCCACATGTAAAACTGATGGTATAGCGATGAATTATTCCAATCTCTTCAAAATTCAATAAGACATGTCAAAATGCATTTTTTTCCCCTCCACTTTACTGCAATTTTTGTATATATTTATTACGCTCAATTCATTTATTAAAGCCTACCAAAATGGAATGATTTGATGATGTAAAGTTCTTAGATGGATGGACACTTGACTTAAGGGAAGAACTGACCTCTGTAGCACTTGTATCTTTCTCTACATGATAAGAAGTTTATATTACATACAAAAGTACACCGGAAAAGATGTTTGATTTTCCATTTCTATGCAAATTTCATGCATATTAATGAGGTATTTCAAAATGGCCACCACTCAAATAGTAGGTACTCAAATAGTAGGTACTCAAATTTTTATACAACTTTTTAATGGATAGAACATTTAAAATAAAAACTATATTTTTTCTAAATTTGGTAAAAAAGTTGACTTTTTAAGAAAATTAATAAAAATTCCAATTACCAAGTGCAATATATCATTGGAAACAAAAAGAATTGAACTTTTAAATGGTTTCAAGACCTAAAAAGCTATTTTTCATGCCAATATCAGTAATTCTAGGTCAGTTCTTTCCTTAATGAGAAATTTAGTTGCATTCTATTGAACAACCTTGGAATGACCTTAAAGAGCTTTCTGTTGAAAATTTGCTTGTCAGATAAAATGACAAAAAAGCTTAAGGACTCACATAATCTTTTTACTGGGTGAATTAAGGCTGAAAAATTACTATGATAATAGATTGGTTACAGACAACAGCAGCAAAATCTTTCACAGTGAAAATGACTAAAATATGAGAAGGAGAACAACCCAACTATTTTGATGTTATTTTTTTTTTTTTCCTTTTCTTTTTTTCTATTCAAATACTTAATTTTAATGCAAATTTGTGATCAAAGAATGAATGAAAGCACAGACACTTCACTTGCTTCAGTCCACAAAGCTGTCAAATGACTATCCGCACATTGTGGAGTTGGCATGTAATGTAACCTGCGATTGGCTGGCGTCACATCCAGCATTGCGTAGAAACATGTTCTTCATGAGGGGTGGGGAAGGGGGGTGGCACAAAGATATGCTACAACACTAGAACAATGGTACAAAATTGACTTAGTTGAGGGGGAACCATGTAGATCACTGCAACAATGACACATGCCCCCTCCCAACCCTCAGTTCCTATGTCCTCTTCTGCGACATGGAAACCATGGATAAACACCGGCCTAGTGGCTCTTGATGGTTTTAACTTGATAGCTATCTGATAGCGTGGAATATGCCATGGTTTATGACCGAAATGTATAAAGACACCTTAAAAAATATGGAGTTTTATGTTGTCAGGTCTAACATGATACCAGTAAATCTCTTAATTTTCTATACAAATCTTGTTTGCTCCTAAACAATAACTAGTGAGTAAAGATTTCTTCCTTCTCCGTGTTGTTTCTGTCATTGTCCAACATGACTGACCATCAAACTAAGTCTTTAGTGGGCCAGCAGCAAAAAAAGATTTAACAACCTGGATTTTGTTTCAATTTCACAAATTCACTGACTTTTCTTTTTCACAAAACCCTTAACAGATTTCAGTTTATTTCAAGTGATTTACCTTAATCCTTACTCTACCACGCAGCGGCGATATTAACGCCATTTTCAAACCACCTTTTTCTAAAAACAAAATGGGGACTTTACCAAAGTCCTATAGAGTAATCTTGGTAACATTTTAGAGTACTCGGATATTTCTTTTACAAAATGCAACTTTTGTGTCATATTGCAGAATTTTGAGGACAAATTTGCTTGAAAAAGGGTAAAACTCAAAAATTGCTACAAAATTAACAAAAATAAATATTTGTTCTTTTAAATCGTACAATAACTTCAAGATCAAATTTTTGCTTCAAAATCAAACACGCAAATCCTAAGACATAATATTATTGATTTCTGGTCTAATTTGTATATCCCTACCTGCAATCTTTTGAAATTTCTTCAATTTTTAATAAATTTCTGCCATTTTTGACCCATTTTTTCCTTCAAAAAATCGTGTACCAAAACTGTACATCGCACATGCTTTGTTTAACTGCAAAAATTAAAAGTGCTTGCAATTTCCTTACATTTGATATATAAATCCAGGGATACCCCCTTTATTTGGACCCTTTCCTATAATAATTAAAATTTCCTACAACATTTTCAATGACTATGTGGTGTAGTGGATATGAATGCGGCCAGCACGCAAGTGCACCAGGTTTGAGTCCCACCATGACTACGGAATAATTAACTAATAATTTTTCTGCTGCAGTTTTCAGGGGTCACTTGACTAAAATCATTTTGTGTTTTTTCATCTTTCCTTTCTTTCTAAAAATTCCAGATTAACATCATTAGAAAGGACAGTTTATAAAGAATCTAAATCTGAAGTTATACTTTTGCAAAGATTGGCCATTTGTTGACCAAATTTAGCCACAAATTGCTTAATTTGCATATTTTTGTCTAAGATTTCCTAATTTAATTTGGCTTTCATTACTCAAAAGATCATAGCTTCCATTCCAACCAAGCTTGTAAAGAAAATTAAAATGAAAGGAATGATGCCAAAAATGCATATGAAAAAAATGTTATGAAAATTGGGCTCGCATTTTTCAAAGCCCTTGTAGAGAGTAAAGGTTAATAACCTAAACAACCTTATCCATCAAGGATAACCCAAATACTGTACGACAATTGACTACACAATTAACCTTTCCGACAATCTAAGTTTCTCGCTGTTATTCACATACCAGTTCAAATTGAACAACAGAAGCTCTTCAAATGACAAACACATCCAGCGATCGTTTGTTTGTTTGATGAGGGCTTAATGACACCACGACAGCACGGGTCAAATTGTGCCTGAGAGGTTAGATCATTGCAAGGGTAAAAAGGAAACAAAACAGGGGGAAACTGAGAGAAACACAAGAACTAAATGTCAGAAAGCTGGGATCGAGAAAGGAGGTGCATGGGTGAAAAAAACAAGCAATCTTGGATATGCAATAAAAAAAACAATTGTTTCAAGATACGCATCACATTTCACACATCTGTCGCACTGTGCCGTAAAGTCAAATGGCTTTTAATGACGATCTAAATTTCTTGCTGCTATGAACACAGAATACAAAGTAAACTACAGAAGCTTTAAATTGACAAACGCGTGCAGCTCTCTTCAATTTCAACCCCACATCTCAATACTTTCCTGTACACATCACATCTCGAAATCTGTTGCACTGTGCCGTAAAGTCAAATGGCTTTTAAATGATTCGACTTCTCAATTCTTTTGTAGCAATCTACATGGATTTGGGTTTACCTTACCTCTCCAGAATGCACTTCACGCTGTGGAGGTGATCGCACAACGAATAACATGATCCGGTTACATGGTAAGATGCCTCACAAACCGTTAATTGACTAAGGACAGGCACTTGAACGGCAAAATGCATGATATACTGACGAAACGACCAACTTAATTGACACAATATCTCAAGGCATGAATTTCAATTTATCAAGACATCCTTTCAAATATCGGTGGAGGAAAATAGAGCCACTCAGTGAGAAACTTAAAGGAATATTCTCATGTTTTATGGTAAGCTTACATAAGAAAGAGCAAAATGTTAAAAACAATTTAGTACAAAAATCCTGTTGATATCTTATTCCTACCAGGAGATATTCAAATTTTAAGGTTCACAAAAAATGCAAACAAACAAATACGATAAGGCTCAGTATGACATCACAGCAACACATTCGCCCACAAAGTTTATCTATTTTATTCAATTCTATCATCCTTTTTTATTAGTAAAACCTGCTAGAAAAATAAATTGATACAAGTTTGGTATTCATATACATTGCCAAATATACCCTATTTCAATAACTTTGGAAAAATTATTTCTAATCATACAGAAACAACCAATTAACATTCAAAGAAATACATAAACATTTGCAATGGAATTGCCTCAATGATATCAAACATGAATTCATCATACTGTACAAAAACTTTTAAATGCAATTGGGAAATCTTTAAAATCCATATATCCGGAACGAAATTGATATCAACCTGATTTTTGTACCAAATTGGCTCTAGAAGGATGCTCTTTCAAATAAAATTTTACAAAAAACCACGGGAATATTAGTTTAAGATCTCAATGCACGTTTCACAGATGAAGTAAAGAAAGACCTGATTTGAAAATCTCTCTTTCTTCCAGATTTGTTTGGAGCTTTTAACCATTTAGAAAGATACTACATTAGGACGTTTATGGTGATAATATACCATTTCCAGGAATATGACGTAATTTTTATATTTGCATATGAATGTGTGCAGCTTCCTCAGGATGCCTGAAGCAAGTCACTTACTTCTTACTTACTTCTCTCGGAAATTTGCAAGAATGTTGAGGCAAATAAATAATGGATGCATTTGCTATTTGCAGGCTTGGGATTGAAATTACATAAACCCTCCAGCTACTTGGCCAAATACATGCAGAACTTATTCTAATGTCAGTTTACCCCTTCTCGCAAATGATCAAATTAATCCCCTCACCCCCTATTTCTCCTTCTCTTCTCCTCCCCCATGTTCAACCTATGGCACTGTCTTGTTCCCCCCTTCACCTTGTTTGTTCCCCCCCCCCCCATTTTCCCTCGTGAAGGTATTAAATGGTTTGTTTGTTTGTTTGATGAGGGCTGAACAGCACCACGACAATGAGGGTCAAACTGTGCCTGAGAGATTAGATCATTCTAGTGGTAGGAAGGAAAGAAAACAGGGTTTATTGTTTGTTGTAACTTGAAAAAGAGTAGAGGTCATCTAGGGACCACAGACACCCTCATCCTTCATCAGTGTGGTACGTGTTCCTTATATGAAATAATCTGTTAAAGAATACACTGCACTTTTAACGACTCAAATACTATGTTCTTCCAAGAAAATGTGATACTCACCACCCCAGAGTAATATCCAATAGATCCCCCTTCCCCGAGAAACACCCCAACTTTTCAGCCTTGCCATGTTCTTGATATACAAATAATATGTTAAAGAATACACTGTACTGCTAATGACTATGTTCTTCCAAGAAAGTGTTGTCATGCGCTTCACCTCCTGAGCACAAGAGCAATGTTTACCAATCTTCTTTATGTTATCAAAGCCCCAATATTTGAATTATCACTAATAACAAACACACGTGTCCACAATCAACACTTCCTAATATGATTTGTCAACAGTGTCTTGTGTACTCAGCTCCTTCATGCTCATTGCGAACAACCCAATGAAATGTCATAATATTAATTATTAAGATATTTTAAATCAGTTTTGTTTGTCGGTTCTGGTTTCATCCTCTGCAAAGGATTAAGACTAGGATTTCTTTGTGAAGACTTAACAAATTAAATCTGATGTATAAAAGTAGTAACACTCAAAAGGTTTAGGTGCAAACTAAATACTGTTGTTGTTTGTTGTTTATATATTTTCATCCAAGCTTTTAAGGTTGTATCCTGTCTTAAATGAAAATTCCCATTGATTTTCATTAAATGAAAATTCCCATTGATTTTCATTTTTTCATATATGATAGAGAATTTGTTTAAAAACAATGTGCTAAAAAAACTATGTTAATATTTTATTCTGTTTAATAAGTTACAAAATTTTAAAGCATTTTTGAATTTTGAAAAAAGTGACTGATTGGCAACATCTGTGATGTCATGGAGACAATTTCAACAAAATGTCTTTTGTATTTTCTTTAAAATGATTTGGATTTTTAACCATTGTAAATGTCATGTATACCAAGAAAAAAAGAAAACGTTTTCTTGTGAATTATATATTCCACCTATATCTATAATGAACCAAAAATGCTGTTCGATAATGTAAAAAAAGTGTGATTAAATTCATAAGAAATTCATAAGAAATACATAAGAACTGTGCTGAAATTTCCTTGATGACATCACCAAGCTTAATTTTTTTTTTAACGGAATAAGATTTTTGAACGCTTTCTGCACCATTTTTTTTTTTTTAAAGTCATCTTTCATATAAGATGAACATGCTTTACCACTGAACTAATCCTTTATAAAATAGCCATTTTACATTTTTTTTCTTTTTACTGTAGATCTTAAAATATATGCAAATTTGTAAGCAAATACAGTATGATGTGATATATGAAGTTATGAACTGTTTTCTTATGTAAGTAAAATCTTTGAACAGTGGTAACCAAAAAACTAAGCACACTATTTTTAAAATCAAAGACTGCTCTGCTATGAATTTGATCATTTTCTAAACATGTCAATTAAAGGAATATTCCCATGGAATTTTGTTTTCCCATATAAGCTAATTCCATCCGAGCCATTAGGCTCATTGGGCCGGTGCTTATCCCTGGTTTCCATGGCACAAGCGGATGAGAGTACATGACTCCCCCTGGACGGGACGCAAATTATCGAAGATTTACTCCACAGCAGTGCTGGTACTCATTTTACAGCTGAGTGGACTGGAGCAAGTAGAGTAAAGTGTCTTGCTCAAGGACACAATGCATGACGGGAATCAAACTCAGTACCTCTCAAATACGAGCATGACTCCTTAACCACTTAGCCACAGCACCTCTCAACTTTTATCATACATGATACAGAAAATTTTAGAAAAAAAAGTGGTGAAAAAAAAAACTATGTTAATATCTTATTCCGTTGAAAGTTGCAATTTAAAAAGTAGAAAATTGTTGTTAAAAACGCTTAGAACAGTATTACCTTCAGCTTGATGATGTCATAGAGGCACATTTCAGCACATTCTCATGTATTTCTTTATATATCCAATCACATTTTTATGTTCTCAAACAATTTTTTTGTTTAATTGTTTGTATAATTGACAAGAAAACATTTTCTTCTTTTTTTACAATTTCCATCCAAAAAAAAAATCTCAATGTCATTTTTTAAGAAAAACAAAAAGATTCTCAAAATGAAATTGCCAATATATCACAGATGTTGCCAATATACCAGGTTTTGTCCAAAAAAGAAAAAAATCTTTAAAATTTCACAACTTCTAAACAGATTAAGATATTAACATAATTTTGTCACCTCTTTGTTCTAACATTTTTCTCTATCATATACATCAGTTGTTATGCTCCCTTAAAGTTTCAAACAGTCAGACCTGATCTGATATATAAGCAGGTTGGGTCACACTTTTCCTCTTTATTTTCTTAATTTTGAAAAGCACAAGCAATTAGGATCAAATTTCCTTTTTACTGCTCCATTGTACAAGTTCTCCATTTGGTCCTGGGTTGTTGGAGGTTTGTGTTGAGTATCAAATAAACAATAGATGAAGTCCTTATTGTGTGGTTGAGTGGCTATTTTTATTCCAATAAGTGGTCTCATTATTTGCTACATTTATAAGTTTGTGGTTATGGTTTGCTGGAACAAATTTTGAAGGGAAGAACAAGTCATGTATGAAACTAGAACATTAATGATGTAGTAGCTCAACATATATTTTGGGGCGGTAACAAGCCTGTTTTTATTGGTGGGTAGTTAATTATAGTAAAAAGTGATACATATTTTGATGTTTATTTTATTTTGGGGGAATGCAAGTGGGAGCTTTAATATCGTTGTGATCAGTGGCGCCATCATGGGGCACGTCCCCCCCCCCCCCCTCCCCCATGTCCGAAATGTTAAAATATCTCAAACTTGGAAAATGCGAGGACCCTCCACCGTTATGTTATGCTATATGTATAGGGAAATGATATTTCGGATTTTGAGATGATATAGAGAAGATGTATGTATTAAGAACCTGGCGCCATAGGGCATTCATTCATGGATGATATTATGACTGAGTATTGCCCTTGGACCCCACAAGGGTCTGTCCCCCATGCCGAAAAGGTTTGTGCCCCAATATCGAACCCCAATTTTAATGAGGGGGGTGGGGTAGTCTGTACCATTGTAAAATTATATGCTGGTATATTAGATCGTTTGTAATTATCCTACTTTAGTTCAAAGAGCCATGTACTGCACACATTCAGTCTTTTTGGGGCATCTATAGCTTGAAATGTGAGGTTTTCAGGGGCGAGGACCCACATCTGGACTTTGCCCCTGGACCACACAAGGGGCCCTAAGATGTCCATTTACCCCATGCCGAAAAGGTTTGTGCCCCCAATATCAAACCCCTGGCGACACCATTGGTTGTGATGCTGGAACATCAATGATGTAGTAGCTCAATATATTTTTGGGGGGTGGGTATAAGACTGGTTTCGCTGCAGAGGCTAAAATCCCCATAGGCCCCAGGCATGCCAGGACTCAAGTCGCCAGGGCTTCAATATCGTTTGAAAATATGAAAACTGTTTTTCAAGTAAGCCTATTAATTATCTTAAGCCTCAATTAGAGCCTCAATTTAAATAGTTTTTAACCCCAAGTTTATAGCCCAAACGAACTACAAGTGTTGTACTCAATTTGGCTATCCTGTAGGACAGATCCCAAACTGGAATTAAGCCCAATCTATAGTTTAAGGCTTGAACTGTTGACCTGTTGAAAGCAGTATTCTTTCCATCAAAATATCCCAAGCCAATGTTATTATATATGGTTAATTCATTCGGACTGTGTGAAGCAAAATTCAAGTATTTGAAACATTTTTAGCGAATTTTAAAATTTGTTTAAACTATGCAACAATATGCACTGGTATAGCATCGACATATCAATCGATTTAAGGCAAACATAGCAACACAGCAAAATATCCAGAAGACACTTAGGATTTGATATCCAAAAGACGCTTAGAATATGATAAACGCTGCAAAAATCTGAACGTATCCGGGAGAGAACCTGGCTCTTAAGTTAGACATCAGATAAGCTCAAATCTCTTAAAGGGATGTTGAGCTAAAAATGAAAATCCATAAGAATATTCCTTAAAGGATAAGTTCAGGGGTCAAGCATGTCCATCTTATATGAAAGCGGACTTCAAAAGAAACAAAATGGTGAAGAAAGAATTCAAATATCTTATGCTGTTAAGGAGATATTCAAGTTTAAAGCTGTCTTATCTGAGTAGAAATGACTGGTGTAGTAAGTCTACTATGGAAAGTTGTGTGTCCTCATCCTCACATTCTTAGCAAATGTTGATGTATTTTAAAGAAAGTTTATTTAATTTGTTTACTATTTAAATTATTTTTCTTCGAACTTTCTTCAGGTGGTATATTATAAATACCCTTACTAGATTCAGTTTTACTACTTTTCTTGACACATCCCTTGCTTTTTAAGCCTCAAAATCACAGGACAAAATATGATAGAATACATAACGACTTTGAGGAATCTGAAGCTCTGACATCACAACTAGTCTCGATTTCAGTCGTTTCTACACAAATGTTACCAAGTTTTAAACTTTGATATCTCCTTAATGGATAAGATCTTTGAATGGTTTCTTCACCACTACTTTGGTTTCTTTTGAACTCCCTGTTCCTAGAAGATAGATTTGCTTGACCACTGAACTAATCCTTCAAGGTGGTCTCAGTCAATGAAGGTCTTGTTTGCTAAATCATGGAAAATGTGAAATAACAGGGGTGTAATTGTTGGTATTTGTGTGTTATTGATCAAATCACTCCAGCATT
Organism: Chiridota heheva; assembly: GCA_020152595.1. Classification (NCBI taxonomy): domain Eukaryota; kingdom Metazoa; phylum Echinodermata; class Holothuroidea; order Apodida; family Chiridotidae; genus Chiridota; species Chiridota heheva. The sequence goes on from JAIGNY010001509.1 coordinate 392,981, forward strand.
CATCAGAAATAATTACAGTTGGGGTGAACATTCTTCACATCAATGGTTTACTGCACTTGTCAGTTGTATGACTAATCCCTACTACCCTCCCCCCCCCCCCTCCCCCTTCCCGGCAATGTCAGTCAAAGGCGAGTCATTGACATATGAAATAGTGACTCACATGTGCATCATTAAACCAAATTGTCAGTCACCAGAGTGACTCTGGGGTGGGTCAATTTACTTCAGACCCATTGACTTTGTACAGAGGTGATTGATCATTTCACAAAAATGTCAGTCATCTAAGTGACTGAGGGGTGCGTCATTGTAGATGGTGCAATGACTCACCTTGTCAGGGGGTGTAGGGGTGAGTCATACAATTGACAAGTGCATAATACCGACACCATCATGTGCATGAAAAGTAATGCTGTCACGACATGGCTCTATTACATATCGATTATCATGTAGAAAAATATCGCGATATATTGGTATGTCACCATACTTTTTAAAGAAACTTGACTCACGACACAAATTGTTAATATCACTAACGTTACTCCTTTTATGACTGTATGATGAACGCAAGGAAAAATGAGATGACATGATCGCGTGACTACTACCTTCATCATGCAACAAACACATTTGGTAATTCAGCCAACGTGACCTTGAATCATCAAAGGGAGAGCCTCAGAGGCATGTTCTAGACCAAATTTATATTCTTTTTTCCTACTAACATCGAAGCGTGCCAGTAAGGGATAAAGGGGCACAATTTTTAATGAGCTTTTTTGTTTCACGTATTTTTGCATGTTTTTGATGGCCTAAAGTTTACTTGACTTTTGGATTTACTGCCGTAATATTAGTACCGTAACGTACGAAGTGGCCTAGCCTAATTGCGCAATGATTTCATAGTTCTGTATTAGTTTTTGGTATCAAGATATGTTTTGAGAGGCATATTTCATGTTGTAGGACAAAAAGAGTTATCGCGATATCACTATAATTGACAGGTCATAACAACACTAATGAAAAGTGTCTTCAAATTTTCTACAGACTCCAAAATAATATGTATTCGCATATCAACATAGTGATCTTTTTAACAGGAAACTTTTGCAACTGTCCACACACCTACTGTAAGGCTTAAATCAAGTTTTAAAGTTTGTTAATTAAGTTTGCTAAAAGAAGATTGTGTTTTCCCAGTTTACAAACAGATCTTTTCCAGAAAAAGACTCATCTAAACTTCATTACTAATGACAAGATTTAGGGCAACCACCAAACAGGACCATTCATGCATGCATACCACAGTGCTTGTAGGAAAGAAGTTACTCCACTTCTTTTACTTTTCTAAGATAAAAATCACAATTCTTGGAGAAGTTGAAGCTCATAAAGAACCCATAGATTTGGGATTGACATTCTAATATTCAAAGGAAAGGCGGATTATCATTAGACCACAATCATGCCCTTAACCAGGAGTTGTCATTCTTGACTCAACCACAAGACATAAGGCAAATAGAGAGACAGCAAGATGGCAGGGACTATGACACATTTCTCAGCAAACATCCTCTTTCAATCATCTTAAGATTTGTCTTCAGGCATCTTCAATACCCAAATCAAAGGCGTGATGCAATCACCCTCCATCAAAACAAGCAAATGAAGAAAAAGGATTGGTGGGGATTTACAAAAGAAATCTTCAGATCCCCAGGAAAAAGTATATTTTCTTCTGAATGGATGTGAGAGCTTAGAATCTCTTTTGAGATGAAATAAAAGATGTTATGTCAAAAAGTAGAGTTGGCTTAAAGGGTAGGTGAAAGAAAGAGTCGTGAGTGAATGGAAGAGTTATAGGCAATTTGACCTTCAGGGGTATGAAAAGGATTTCAGGGGTTGGGCATATGAAATTTGACAAACATTCAGAGCTATGAAATGTTTGTGAATTGTAAATTTGGATGTAGTTTTATAAGATACATGAAGACTGTTGTAATTGTTTTGGTCTTTTAGCGGGCAGGGGGAGGGTTGTTTTTATTTTTTTGAGGGGGGGGGAGGGGGATTTAATGTCCTTTAATTTCTTATTCATTACAGAACCCAGACACATTTAAAACTAAACATCTTTTTACTTAATATTCTGTTTCTCAGGGGAAAATAATATTTAGAAGGTTCATTTTTTTTTTTTTTTTTATGAGGGGGGAGTGGCTGTTTGTGGATTTGAGGGTGGAGATTGGGTGGTAAAATTGAGAATGGAGATGGGTGGCAGTAGCAGCACTAGAATATTGTTGCTTGGGAAGAAGAAAGGACAGCTGTCTTATAAAAAACAAATATATCAATAACATTTGCCAAGCTATAGTAATGTAAACATTTTGTATGGGAGGGAAGAGTGTTTTCCTAGCCCCTGTAGATTCCCCTCCCTTCCCCCCATGTACAATCTTCATAGCTTATTATAACATATTCAGCAGATTTGACTTTGACACCTTTCTATAAAATGACATATCCTACTATAGAAGAAATTTGGACAAAACTCCCGCTGTATAAAAATCAATAATCACTGGGCCAGCAACGTGATTCAAGTTTCTCTACATGACCTCATCCCATAAAATCAGTTTTTCAGCTTCACTCTCTGTCAGCGTTCAACAAATAGCCGCTCCGGACGCCCGGGGCAACTAATATTTATGTCCGGGCAAGTTGATTTACAAGTTGATATGCCTGCCAGGCAACCATAAATTGATCCAAACTAACTAGTAGAGTGAATTTCTCTTTAAAACTTAATTCATTACACAGATTACATTTACTACAATATAACCGATGGAAATGTCCAGAAAAAAACTTCAATCAAGACTTATATTCCATTTATTTCGAAGCCAAAATATTTTGTTATGTTACGAAATGATCTTAAACCTCACCATAACAACATCATAAATGCGCACCCATACATAAGACGTACATAAACATGTATCGCACACGTACACACAAAACCTATAATGTACAGCTAGTACAGATATAGGATCCAGGCCAACAAAGCTGGTTGAACATGTGCGCAATGCATGCTGTTTTTCTAGCGAGGCTTGCTCCTTTCAACCAATCATATCTCATGTAAAAAATTTCATGCATATTTATATCCAGTGACTGTTTCTTGACGAGGTCTGTTCTGCTGTGTTAATGCACCTCACGTAATGGGTCCAATACCCGTTCCATATGCACATACAGTATCGTACAGGGCATACCATACGCTGTATATACTGTACTGTTACATGGCGAACTTGACCTGCCTTTGCCACTTGTTTACGCAAAAAATTGATTAAACTTCCATGTTTCTTTTTGATTTTATGGAGCCTGTTATTGCTTTATATCTGTAGAGGATATATGGATTACAATTTCCACTGTTTTTTTGATAAGTTAAAGAGTCTTTTATTATTCATACAGCATTTTCTGAAAATATTGTCATAAGAAATATTTTACCATAAGCGCATCACCTCGTCCAATATTATCGTGATTAATGTCGGGCAAGTGGATTTTGCTTCCAGGCAAGCATTTTAGCGCATGTGTCTGCTCGGCGGGTAAGTGAATTTTTGGGTGATTTGTCAAACGCTGCTCTCCGTTGGGGAACTACCGTAAATACTGCATTATATGACATGGCCTACAGACAGTTTTTTAAGTGCATTTTGATGAAATCTTTGTTCTTCTGTTGAAGATTTATTAGTATTTCCCAATCATAGCTCTGTGACCCAATGAGATATTCTGTCTGTTATCACTGAAGGATGTTATTTACTACTTTGATTTTAATCTTCCTCCACTGCTCATGAAAGAGTAATCTGTATGACCTAAACAATGTCATGGAATGTACAAGAAATGATCACAACCTTTTGTTTTATACCCATGTAATTCAATGTCATTTCTGATTTAACTATACATTGCATAGATTCTATTGCACGATTTCTTAATTACTTTTTTGAGGGCCAGCATTTGACAACAGCCTCAGGCCACGGGCCAATCGAGTGGCAAAACCAATATCACATGACAAACAAACCTGTCAAAACAATCCCTGAATGCAAACAAGCTGAGGGCACATGCGATAAGGATGTATGTCAGATATCGGCAGTTCTTTTATCTGCCTTCCTTTGACACGCCATTTTATAGCAGAACTAAAGATAACATTTGATTTAATAAGCCACGATATTTCTGCCTTGCAAAAACCCAAAACAAACAAGGATTTTGCAATTTTTCCCGATCTCATTCGGATCAATTGGGACATACTATATATATCTTTTCCACTATGACTATTGTTCGCGGGCCAGATTGGATTGTCTGGCGGGCCAGAATTGGCCCACGGGTCTGCTATTAAGAATCCCTGTTCTATTGGATTTGAACAATATGACCTGTGAAAATGACTTTTTTTTTCTTCTTCTTTTTTTTCCATTCTTTTTACGATGAAAATCTTTACACAAGCCTACAGACTAAAGTATCTCAAAAATTTTAGAACATTAAAGAAATTAAGAAGAATTAATAGAATACTTGCTAGCGGTGACAAAATTACCACTGTATAATCCAAGCCCCCGAATAATGTTCGGAATACAGCACAAGCACACCACAAGTCATCAAAAATCAAAATTTGTCCACAAAGGGTTAAAAGTTCAATGGCAAAAAACTGGAAAAATATCTACTAAAAATCACAAATGATATAATAAAATTTATTTCCGGGAATATTGTTGCCTGAGGGAATGATTATAAGCAATCCCTATTCTTTTGTTGAAATTCTACAGTAGTATATCAAAGCTACAGCTTAATGAAATATTCAAATGGTTTTTTGTTTAAAAAATTATTTGAAAGAGCATACTTTTAGAGCCAATTTGGCACAAAAATCAGGTTAATATATATTCTGTTCAGGAGATATGGATTTTTAAAGATTTCCTAATTGCATTTTAAGGTTTTTGTACAGTATGATAGATTTGTGTTTAATGTCATAGAGGCAATTCCATTGCAAATGTTTATGTATTTCTTTGAACGTTAATTGGTTGTTTCTATATAATTAGAAACAATTTTCCATAAGTTATTGAAGTAGGGTATATTTGGCAATGTATATAAATACTGAACTTTCATCAATTTATTTTTCTAGCAGGTCATACTAATATAAAAAAAAGGATGATGGGATTATGATGAAATACATCAACTTTGTAGGAGAATGTGTTGCTGTGATGTCATATTGAGCCTTTTCCTGAACATTATTGGCATTTTTTGTCAACTTTAAAATTTGAATGTAGGAATAACATATCAACATGATTTTTGAACTAAATTGTTTCTAAAAATTTTCTCTTTCTTATGAAAGGTTACAAAAAAAAACATGGAAATATTCCTTTAAGAGACATTTTGCTTTTGTCACTGAATCAATCTTCATCATTCAATTGAAGTTTTGTGAGAAAAAGCTTTATTTATGACCCTCATTACGCTGATGACAGATGATACCTGCGTGACATGTCTCCAAATGTACTAGTGTTCATCTGTGACCTTCTTTAGTTTTTGGAAGGTAATCAACTTTATGTATGAACCTATCACCGCCAGTACACTTCACATACACTGCAACTACCCATGGTGAAAGCGGTATGTTAACATCAACGTCAAGCAGAGAGCTGACATTTCATATGGAGGCAGCCAAGGTCTTATGACAGGGGGGGGCTTTTCACCAGGGAGTTTTCACAAGCAGAACACAAGCTTCACCAAGATTCCTGGAGTGATATTGAGGTCATGTCCTTTAAAGAACAATGGCACGGTAAAAAAGCTAATAGGACTCTTTGGAGTTAAAAGCAGTATAAAAATGTAATTGTTGCTGATCGTATACTGTTATAAAAAGTCACAGGAGAACAGGGCTAAGATTGCTTTAAAGAGGCAAGATGTTTAGCTACCAAATTACCCTGACCCGTTTCCATTTTTATTTGTTTTCCATAAATTGTGCAAGTCCCTTTTTTGCGGAACTTATCCATTGATTTGGCGCAAAACTTTTACCATTGGTGCACAGTTAACAACCCACACCACTCCCCCACCAGTTCTGATTTCCAAATTCGTCAAATTTTGCTTCTTTGCGGCAGGCAATGTAGTCTTTCTTGACTTCGATAAACAGGTTTGATAATTGTAGCATCATCTTAATCTCCCCAAACCTACTCCACTCCCCTTTCAAATAATATTACATCCAAAAACCTACCATGCATGCAAGTGGACTTTCTCCTTGTCCCTTTAAGCAAAGTTAATAAACATGTACCTTTCCTCCCCTGTGTTTTTATCAATTCAAGGGGTCAAATAAAGCGGTCATCATCCAAGCTATATGGTCAACTGTCACCTGTTTAACATATCATTACTGATACTTCTGACCAAAATGAAAAAGAACATTTTTAAAGAGGGAGAAATTCTGGTATGTTGTTTTCATGTGACTTTAGTTAATAGGACTCCCAATTAGGTAGCACAGAACTTATTATTTTCCCCATTGAAGCCTTTGATGAAAAGTCAAGTTTGGGGTCCTTTTTGTATCAGAATGTTATAGATTGGGATCTTTTGTGATGTTTTCCAAAAAGTCTTATCTAATATCTCTCGGATGAGCGTACTTTCAATAGGGGTTCACCAAAGGTTTTGGCTCTTTTTTTTTTTTTATGCTGAAAGTAAAGAGATGTTATACACCCCCACCAAATCATGCAAATTTGGGTGTGGGTCCATGGTAAAATAGGTTCCCCATGAAAATTTTACTGAAACAAATCTCGTCAAGTTTAGATATGCATTGTCACATCCTATCTTTCTCTACTATTCCTGAAATTTTCAACTTCTCACCTTCCTGTCCCATGAAATGGGAACTCTCGAAAATATTTTTATTAGCCTTTTCTCTGAGGGTTCTTATTTTTGGATGGCGGAGTGATACCTTATTAGTTCCATGCTACCATTAATAGTGTCAACAGGAAACTTGGTTTTTAGTATGTTGATTTTCAAACCCTACTGTAAGAGGTACTGTGCTACAAAATGCCGTTATCTGAATTGTGAGCTATGTGAATATTGTGACAATGTACAGTATTATGCACTTGTCAGTTGTACAACTCACCACTACTACCCCCTCCCACGACCCCCTCCCCCGACCCCGTGACTCCCCCTCCCGACTGACCCCCTCCCACGACCCCCCCGTGACCCCCTCCCTGCACAATGTCAGTCAAAGGTGAGTCATTGTCATATAAAATAGTGACTAACAGGTGCATCATTCTACCAAATTGTCAGACACTAGAGTGACTCTGGGGTGGGTATATTTACTTCAGACCCATTGACTTTGTACAGAGGTGATTGATTTGGGGGTAAGTCATTTCACATAAAATGTCCGTCACCTAAGTGACTGAGGGGTGCATCAATGTACATGTTTTGTCCACCCACTTTGGTGCAATGACTCACCTTGTCCGGGGGTGTAGGGATATAGTCACACAATTGACAAGTGCATTAGTTTTAGAAATTTGCTATAAACAATTCAAATTTAGAATCTGAAAAACAAATACAAGCCACAAATCCTATACTAGTGCAATCAAGACCAAAAAACAAGACAAGAGGGAATGACTCGCTGTATGACTCATATCATTATTTTGAAGTTTCCTACTGATTTACAACTCTTTCTTCCTCTCCTCTTGAAAACTTAAATTTGGCTGATTTTTTTTTTTCTTCCATTTTTTTTTCTTTCCATTTTTTTCTATCTTTCTTCTTTCTTTCACATACAGTGACTTTTAAAGAAACTTTCAAAACCATATCCAGCCCATTCACACTTCAAACCAAAAAGTAAAATCAAATTGAAGTACTTGTTCATGTAAACAACATATTCGTGTGTTTATCGATCTCCTCATTAGCCACAGATATCCCTTCAACCAGCTTTACAGCGCGCAAAAATCCAAACCACAAAAATTACCGCCAATTCCCTCAGCGATATTCCAATGCCACTCATTTTGCAAATCTACATTCCCAGAGAGCTTTTTTTATATTTAATTCAAAAATCAAATACCTAGCTAATAAGACACTGAAACTCAAAAGGTAAAACTCATTCCGCAACAAATACCCACTGGTGACTCACGCATTCTTAAAAAGACCTAATGAAATTGTCCTATTATAATTCCATTTTGGAGATTCTCAGATTTCACCTGCTTGAAGTTTTTTCGCCGCGTGGCCAAGTTTCAATCGCTATTGGTTTCAGCAGTGATTTTGGTAATTCGGTAATAAAAGAAGAAACAATACAATTAGTAGCTGAGGCAAACCTTGAAAATTGAACAAAAAAATTGCTTGTTTGCTGGAGGTAATAAAACCAAGCGAGATGGAAGGATGCTTGACAATAACGGACAAAATGATTTGATCAAAATTGCTTGTAACAAAATTTAGCAGCTAAATATTTATTTTACTACCAATGCAAGCAAACCTTGAATTTGAAGTGTAGTGGACACTCCCCCCCTCCCTTAATTTAATTCTCATCTAACACTACCCTTCTTTCACACCCACAATTACACCCAACCAGGGGCGATGGAGCCCGTGAAGGCTGGGAAGCTTCAGGCCCCCCCCCCCCCTCCCACTAATAATTTAGGTGAACATGTGTTATCTTGTTACCCAACCTAATTATTTCCCTCCCCAATATTATTGTTATCACATGTCACCTGACCTCATTGGCCCCTGCCCCCCTCCATATTTTAAACGCTCTGCTGCCCCTGCACCCAAATCACATATCAAATGACTGAGTGCATGTCTTTTTGATTAATAACTTTGACAAAATAAGAAATTAAAAGTAGACTAGACCATCACAATTAATAGCTCCATGACTAGACCATTACACAAGGTGTCTTTTTGCTGACTTTTTCAAATATTTACTGACCTGTGACAAAATCCCATTCTGGAGTCCTACAGTGCTAGAATGGATCTTTTGCTTGCAATTGTGCTGATGGCAAAATATATACAAAATGAACATGGAGCTTCTCTGTTAATACTTTATAATGCTATGCAGTGTAGTATATCTGTGCTTTCTTGACAAACAAACAAACAAACAAACAAACATATCACTTACATTTGGGTATGCTTTTACTGGAACAAACAATTTTTCTTGCAAGGAGACTTTGGGACCTCTTTCTTCTGGAAGATGCAATGGTTTCTTTTCTTTGTCTCCCACTGAGTATAATGATTTCCGTACTCTATTTACTTCTACAACAAAAAAGAGAGAAAGAGAACAAAATTATTAATCATTCACATTTTGGATCATTCGTCACGTCTCATCACGTCACGTCACGACACGTCTCATCACCTCACGTCTCATCACGTCACGTAACACAAGAAGACAGAAGAGTGGTCATATATACATTTTTGTTTGCTTCTCTCTCCAAAAGATATTCATGAAAGTAAAATGAGGCTTTAACTAACGCTTGTACAGTTTTGCCCTGACATGAAACCAGTCTGTTTCCAAAACAAAACCGATTATAACCGGAAAACTGGTTTTTCACCCATGATGTACATGAAAACAAGCTTTAAATATTAAGTGCATAACTGCACTGTTATATGTTAGCAGCTAACGATGTTTGTATCACAGTATTTTGTGTAAATAATGATTAAAATGATACGGAGGCATTGATAAATAAAATGTATTAATAAACTTTAATGTTCTTTGTGTGTTTAGTGATTGTATTACCCCATTTACCCCTCAAATGATGCAAATTTTACACCTTTGTCAGTCTAGGTCCGAAAGGCATTAAACAGTTCCCGATGTCCCAAGCCAGTCATGTAAAAAAGTTGTAAAAAGGTCATCTTGACAGGCAATCTATATGCCCTTATTTGTTCATGATTTTTATTTCATAGTTATAACTTCGATTTTCTTTCATGTAAAAAGAAAAGAAATTTGTCGGATAGTTGCAAAACAGATACAAATTAAGCCACTAAATGCACCATCTTATGATGCGATGCTAGCCATCGCATACTTGATCATGCAATACAATTATTGCTGGTTTGCATATGGCATTCGGAGGGAAAATTTTAGTTCAGATCACACCCACTTGATACTCAACATTTTTTTGAAACATTAACCATGGCCACGACCATGACACCTATTTGAAAAATATATATATATAAATATATATATTTCAACAAAGAAACAAAGTCATAAATCATGCATACCTCTATTTATCAAATGCAATAATCATTCTTGCTATGATTTTACTCTAAATTGGCCCCGTTTGTGCATCGCGGTGACATTTTCTATTATACTTACTTAAGCCACCAAAGGTTCCCGCCCTATAGCATTTTATGGTGTTCACCTTCTTTAATGTGCTATAAAAATGCACGGACGGGAGTGTGATAAAGCAGAAAAGATAATGCCCGCTAATGCAAAGCAGTGTCCCACTCCCCACCAAATTTGTATTTTCTACATCAAAATGAAAAATAAAAGTGTATTACCTGCAATCTCCACACAAATAATACGATACGTGATTTGAACACATCATGATCGAAAATCAACTGAATTACATTTACATTGTATTCCATACTCAAACTAAACCTTGTTTCAGCAAAGAGCTATGAAAACATTTTTATTTTAAAACACAGGCCACTCACCCAAGTAAAAGCAAATCTTCGGCACTATAAAGATTTAGTTCAAAATTGATTTAAAACATTTAACAATGACAAGAAATATTTTTTGGTAACTCAGAATCATGTAAAATGGCAAAACACATCTGTATTTAAACATTTGTTTGTACTTTCTACTTGCAGAGCAATATGCAGAGATAAAAAGGCTTTTCTAAACAGCATCCCCCCAAAAAAATATCTCGCTCCACTTTGAACCAATGAAATAATTTCAGCTTGTACCCCAAGCAAAATACACGTGCCAAGGGTCCACAAGTGATTCAAACGGAAGATTTACATCGCTAGTACTATTATGAGTAAACAATTAAGCCTGAAGATTTACATCCAAAAGTGCAGAATTTGGGGTCAATATTGAAGAATTTGGGGCCAAAATGAAAGATGTTTGGTCGAAAATGGGAGGTTTTTTGGTGTAAAACTGTAAAAAAGATTTCGTCCAAAATTAACAATAACTCAGTCCATACGATTACAAAATATGCCACACATTTCAGTTAATTATATTGATGGCTTCGACAGAATGTTGGGAGGTGAGGGGGAGGCTAAGCCCCAGTAGCCCCCTTAGACACGTCACTGCTTTCTTTATTACTATCCATACAAACAATCTAAATGCCACTACAGCCCTTTCTTAAAGGGTGTTCTAGTCAAGCATCATGTCTAGATACAGTTATAAATTTCCAACTGCTTAGCTCGGTGCTCAACACTTTTGAAAACCCTCAATGGTTCCATAAAAATTCATCTTTTGAAAGTATGACAAATTTCAATAAATTGTCTATAATTTTACAACAAATGGTTAAATATCATTAAGTAAATTTACTCAGAATTTGCTTGAAATTTTCAGCAAAGACTTGTTACAGCCCAACGCCCCACGCTGCTACAGCAATGACACTTACAAAATACGTCACGGACAAGTAGTTCTGAATTTTTTAACAACTTCTCTTCAAAAGTGACAGATTCCCAAGAATGTTCCTGAAATACAGAGATCACCTTCGGATCTTATTATAAAACATATCCATCTCTCCTCATGAAACATCTCTGGGGGCCAGTAAAATCTGTATTATTCTCTTTCAGACATACTGCATCTTCCCCATGTTTGAAAACTTGAAAACATTTGTCAGCACACAATTACTTAAGTGTTGAGCAAACAGAGAAGGCACAATTTATGCAGGTTACTCTCTTTAAAGTCCATTAAAAGTCAAAACACTCCAGACTTGCAAAGACAACCAGAACAAAAAGTTTGTTCCGATGCATTCTTTTCTTTTCATATGCTGGTTGATTTGTAAATTTTGTATTAACTGTCATGTCATATCATGAAATATTTGTTCCAGGATATTTGTTCATAAGCCATGACCACATGCATGATGCAGATCAATAAAATAGACATACCTATTGAAAACTGGGTACTTTGAAATACCCAAAAAATTGGGTACTTTGATGTATTACGTCATCGCATGAGCCTACACATTTGACTAGCCCACACTAAACATATGGGGTTTCTCATTTTCCGCTCCGCATTGTCCAAAATTTCAATGGATAACCTGAAATTTTGGAGAGGGATAGATAGTAAATAGATATTCAAAAACTTTTTGCCGCTGCTTTTTAATATTTACGGTCGCCTTTTTTAAAAAAATCAATCAAACAAATTATGGGCAATCTGTTTTGTTCATTTTCTCAAAAGGGACGATGAATTTCAAAAAGCAGAGGCAAGAAGTTTTTAATATCTATTTATTATCCGTCTCCAAAATATCAGAATATCCAATGTATTTTTGGGCAATCCGGAGCGGAAAATAAGAAATTCAGTATGTTTAGTGTGGGCTAGTCAAATGTGTAGGCTCATGCGATGACGTAATACATCAAAGTACCCAATTTTTTGGGTATTTCAAAGTACCTAGTTTTTCGGGTTGCTCATAAACTGATTGACAACACTAGCATGTGTACAATAATTAAGAACATTATCATAGCAAGTATGATGCAAAACAGACGTTGCTCATGTATCATATTTAAAGAATTTTCAAGTTAAGCCCCGCCTACTCATTAATATGCATGGTATCACCACCAAATCCAATAAGGCACATCCACAGACCATGGGCTATCTGTGTATCACATTTGACTTGAATCCAGTTTATCATTCTGTAGATACCGTGATTAAAAGCTATATTCAGCAAAATCATATTAAGCCCCACCCACTATGCATACTTATGAAATTCAACGTTTTTATACCATGAACATGTACACATTAGCAAACATCATAACTGTACCAAATATAAAAACATATATACGGTTGTTAAAATAAAGGCTTTTAAAGATTTTTACATTAGTCCCACCAACTAAATAATATGCATGACATCATCACCAAAAACAATAGGGCACATCTACGGACCATGGGCTGTATGTATACCACATATGACATGAATTCACTGTACCGTTTTTGAGATATTGTGTTCAGAGCTGGTCGTCACATACACACATGCACACACATATACATACATACATACATACATACACACACACGCCATCATGACCGCATAAGTTCCTGATGCTATCGCATCGGAACCAAAAATCATTTTCTGTACACAAACTTTTGGGCTCACACTTCCTGCACAGAAAGGTGTAATACATTTTTGGCTCATAAACATTAGTTTTGTAGATTTGTGACAGCATTGCACGCTGTTTGGGGACTCGTTTGATTGACATCTTCCACACACTTCCACCCATGCTTGTCTTCACTCCATCGATCCATCGTTTTTTTAGTCACCCTCTTCCCCCCCCTGACGATACCCCACCCTTTGACTCGATACCCCAACCTTTGACTCCCCACCCCCCTTTTACTCGAGCCCCCACCCTTTTACTCGACCTCCCCCCCCCCACTCATTCACTCGACCTTCCATGTAAAGTTTCTTAAAATTGTCACCACCTTTTCTGCAAACGTGTCCAAAATAATACAAGTTGCGACTTGTTATGCTGTTCAGGTTCAGCATGTATTCATTTATTTATGTTCCTGCCAGCTTACTTGTATTTGCTACATTCTTCTCCATATTCTCATCTAAAGGTTAAAAATACAATTATTGAAAATGAGTCATCTCCTGAGTCTGCGGTTTCAGAATTCCCATTATTTCGCAAAATGACTACCTCTTTTTAGAGCTCCTTAAAGGATACATGAAGTCTGATATAATCCTTATTTCATAAGAAAGATTTATAAGATATCAAGTTTCAGACCTCCCGATGCAACTTTACACCATTTTTTTTTTTTTTATTGTAATCATTAAAATATCTAATGCTACTACTATGAGAGCCACCATTTTGATTTTATGCAGAAAATGATTTTACCAACCCAGCAGAATGTTAAAAGGCATATTTCTTTCTTTATAATCTACCTCAAGCTTTCTAGCTTATGAAAAATCATTTTCCTTTTGTGAGGGTCAAGGACATTTTTGTTTACACATGAAATTATCAAAACAGACATTTTGTTTACACATGAAATTATCAAAACATGTTCTTAAAACTTTCTATCCATCATTTCATAACATTCAAATACATTATATCATTACGTCCCTGTTGGCGAAATGTCATCACTCACAAAATTTCAATAAAGAGTTGAACAATGGCAGCCTCCATGTGTCCAATTCAAACATGAATAACTTCGAGATAGGAATCAAAATCTAACTTGCTGTTTTTTAGTAGTTGGGTTTAGATGTTATTCCTCTATCAAATGAAATAAGGAGTGTATTAGACTTTTTGTCTCCTTTAAATATTTAAAAAGAAGATTTACTTTTTTTCTTATAAAAATAAACATGCTGCACCAAATATCAATGAAATTGACCTCCTTTGAAAAAAAGAATTTTCCCAGATAATTTGTATTTTCACACCCATTCCAGCAAAAATACTACTAAGAGAGCGAATTCAAACTATAGTATTTTTTTACATAATGAGCAAAAATTATACCATTTGTTTCTTTTATCTCTTCGAGGGAAACTTTATTTTCAAAACCAACCATACGAAACATTCATTAGGGTTACAAGAATAGAAACAAGAGGTCATACATTTTAATGAGCTACACAGTCACTTCTACATGTAATACTTGAAAATCTTAACTAGAGCATCAATGACGTAGTTCTGTGGCTCACTATATTCTTTGGGGTGGGTGTAAGCCTGTTTTTGTGAGTGGCTTGTTAATTTGAGTAGGCTGGGGTTGTCAGGAATACACGTCAGCAGGTCAGTAGTCAGAAGCGGGGATGGGCTGGAGGGTTAAGGCCCCCCTCCCTCCTCTCCACCAATTACTTGCAGACCTGTAACAAAAATTGATGGCGTATTTCGCCATTGCAAATAAGGAAATTAATCTGAAAATCTAAAAAACAGCGGAACTTGAAAAATAAGAGAAAACATACAAAAAAGAAGAGTAATGTCACCTAAGGCTGAATATGCTAAACAAGCAAAACGTGAACAGAATTTGGTCAGCGTTGTAGGTTATAATTTACATGGCCTTTCATTCCGCACGATGAGAGGCAGAAAAACCAAAACTGATCAAACTTGGTTGTTTAAAGTTGTGTCAGAATGACAGTTGAAGTGACATCTGTTTTTCTGGGTTGTTTTCCCCTTTTTTCTTTTTCTGATTGTCTGAATACAAGCTACGAATATTTCTAAGCTGATTAGCAAAGTTCACACTAGAGTTCAAAAAGTTTTGGGAGGGGGATTTTCCCCTCATGTGTCAATTTTTCGGGGATTTTAAAAATAAGTGGGGAATTTCCTTTTGAAAAAAAAAATGCTAAAAATACAAAAAAAGTCATAAATTAGCTGGAAATGCAAAATGTTGCCTTTTCTTCTTTTTTTTTTTTTGGGAAGGGGGAAAGGGGGAAAGGGGAAAGGGGGGGGAAAGGGGAAAGGGGGGGGAGGGGAGGGGGGGGAAGGGTTTTCCCCATCAATTATTTCTGAGCAGGAATTTGATAATATGTGCAAGAATCCCACAATCGCGCACCCGAATGTGAACACTACTGAATAGTCTTTACTCCTTTAGAAACATGATTTCTGAGTTATACTGTAAAAGCTGGTCAAAATTTTAAGAAGGGAATCTCGTCTCAAGACAATTGCTTGACATCCCACCAGTAATTGTGTTACATAATAGCGGAGCTGGAAAAAATATACAGTTCTGCCGGATATAACTGTGGGAAAATCGTGATATTTTCGGGAAGAAAAAAAAAAGTAATATTTTTCTTTTTCTTATAGATTTCTTGAGCAAACAACAGTATACAGGTATATGTGCTCTGAAAACATCCCCCATGTAAATCTGGATGAAAAGTACTTTAAATTAAAAAGAAGTATATAAAGATGTATTCACTACATTAATATTATTTTTGTCGTGATTTTTCATGGGAAGATTTGATACCTATATTCGGAAGGTTTCTGTGGGAAATTTTAGAATTAATTCCAACTCCGCATAAAAAGTAAAGTCACTTCCGCTGCGGTTAATGATTGCCTTATTATCAGTCTATGTGCAAATATTTTGACCAATCAAACATGTTTAATTGTATTGCATATTTATGTCTCTGTTGATAACTGACCTTTCAAATGTTAATTAATATGTGACGTAAAACGGTGAAATCAGGGATCACAGAAATCGTTTCGTGTGATTTGTTTGTTGAGGTTTAACAACACTGTGAGTCAGAGTCAAATGCGCTAAGTAATCTTTTCAGATTATGCCGGCACAGCGACCACACTTTAATCACCACAGATGGTCTTTAATCACCATAGATGGTCTTTAAAGGATTAGTTCAGGGGTCAAGCATGTCTATCTTATATAAAAGAGGACTTCAAAAGAAACAAAATGGTGAAGAAAGCGTTACAAAATCTTGTTCCGTTAAGGAGATATTTAAGTTGAAAGTTTGGTATCATTTGTGTAGAAACGACTGAAATCAGACTAGTTGTGATGTCATAGCCTCAAGATTCCTCAAAGTCTTTATGTATTCTATCATATTTTGTCCTACAATTTTGTGGCCTAAAAACCACAGGATATTTCAAAAAGTAGTAAAACTGAATCTAGGAAGGGTACTTATAATATACCACCTGAAGAAAGCTTGAGGAAAAATAATTTAAATAGTGAAAACAATCAACAAACTTTCTTTTAGGTACATCAAGATTTTGAGAATTCTGAGGCTGTGACATCACAATTAGTCTGATTTCAGCCATTTCTACAGAAATGATACCAAAGTTTAAACTTGAATATCTCCTTAACGGAATAAGATTTTGCAATGCTTTCTTCACCACTTTGTTTCTTTTGAAGTCCTCTTTCATATAAGATGGAAATGCTTGACCCCTGAACTAATCCTTTAATCTAATTTTGCCTTTCGTATTGCTTATTTCCGCTATGACTTCAAATCAGCTGTGAATGAATTAATTCAAGCCACAAAGTCATCTGCATATATATACTGATCCTGCAAATGTAATTAGCATCATGAGAATTAGGTTGCACATGGTTGCATCTATGTAAGCTTTGCCATTGAGAAAGTCTTGCTTCGCTTACTCTAAATAAACAGCTAAGTACAGATAGTAGGATTTGTGCTTTGCCACAAAGTATATTAGGATTCAACAGCTGAACTAATGAGCTGTAAGAATTTATACATTTCCAAAAGAAATTTGCATGAAAATAACTGATAAACTGAGAAGTCATGTCCAGCGATACAAAGGAGCGTGAAAACAATTCACAAGTTTCTTACAGCATAAAATCATTGGCTGATTAGATGCAGCGAGGAAAATGTTAAACCAGTTTTCGTTGTATTTTCTATCGTATTTATGACAAATTGGGTGGGTAAATGACAGCAGCGACGCAAACACAAAAGGGACAATCATTGAATCGCATCCAAGTACCCCACTTAAAAACAAATTTTCGGTTCATTATGGCAGATTGAAGGAGCTCTGTAACTTTACGACGGAAATGGTATCATCTACCAGAATGTTATATTTTTGTTAACAATGATCAAGGAGTCACTATCTGAAAGTAATGCACTTGTCAGTTGTATGACTCACCCCTACTACCCCCCCTTCCCCCCCCCCCCCGTAATGTCAGTCAAAGGTGGGTCATTGACATATAAAACAGTGACTCACAGGTGCGTCATTGTACTAAATTGTCAGTCACTTTAAAGTGGGTCAATTTACTTCAGACCCATTGACTTTGTACAAAGGTGATTGATCTGGGGTAAGTCATTTTACAAAAAATGTCAGTCACCTAAAAGACTGAGGGGTGCATCAATGTACATATTTTGTCCACCCACTTTGGTACAATGACTCACCTTGTCCAGGGGTGTACGGGTGAGTCACACAATTAACAAGTGCATAACTCCATGCAATGACCTGCTGTACTACAGTTAAAATATTTGTTCTTGCTGTCAAGTTTCATCCAAAAAGTGTAAATATTTTTGTCTGTACTGTTTAATATTTACAACATGCTTTTCTTATTATTTATGGTACCTGTTTAAAGCTAAAGAGAGAAGGGATAAAAAACACAAATTATGTATGTGCTTGTGGTCATATCAACATATCTATATCAACATTTCTACTTCAAAATATGCACTTTTTGGTAATTAGTCTCTTCTGTTTAGTCTCAAAACTTGTGCCGAACACGTAAAATGTACAGTAGTAAAATAGGCTATCAATTTTTTTTTTGGAACCAGATTTAAACGAGACCACTGAACCTCGTGGCATACTTCTAACCACGAAAAATTCATCATTAGAAAATGGTATTTTCTCAGCTTAAGGGTTTTATATGAAACTTGCCAAAATCTTAAGAACCATGACAACATGTAAAGATGTATCAATAAGATTAACATTATCAGATTTACATACAAACACTACAAAACGTGGTCAGAAAGTTGGAAACAAGGAAAGCGCATATCGTACACAAATTCTGATGCAAAAAAGTACAAAATGTTCCCACAGAATTCATTATTCATGCATAAAACCACTATAATTCTATAACAAATCTTAGTTGCACTTTTTAAGTACTATACAGTACCTACTGAATGATTCACTAACAAACGTGATCTTATATTATTCTTAAAAGCATAGGCGGGATTGGAAGGAGGGGGAAAAGGGGGCATTCCCCCCCCCCTCCCACTCCCACTTATTTCCAATTTTGTATCTTTTGTATAGTGATTTTTTGCATCTTAACATGATTTTGTGATTTTTGCAAAAGCAAAAAACAATTGTTTCCATGAACACAATTCATCAATTTAATCGCTTTACACATTTATTTCACTCCTTTGAACACAAATCACAATCCGTTACGTATTCTTTTTTAAATGCACATGGTTTCTTCCAAGAAATGAATGATTATTGAAATAGTACCCCATATCATTCTAAACCCTTAGAAGCCCTCCTCCACAACCCTTAATAAGAAACAGATTATCTCACAAGTAAGTAACTACATCAACCAGGTACCCCCACCATAAATCTGAGTTATCAAAACTTCCACATCTGAATACTCGTCCAAAACACACACCTCTCGTAACTTCAAAACAAGTTGTTACCAACAATCGACCTAATCCGCTCAATAATTCATCTTTACAAATTTGAAGGTTCAAAACAGCTAACTCGGTAAGCCATTTTTTCTTCATCAATCCCTCTTATACCCAGACACATTATCCAGCATTCATAAAAACAATGTTAAGCAGATAGATTACAAGCACTCCCAACAACAGACTACAATGTCTCAACAACAGAACTCTCATAAACGAGATATCCGTAGATCAATAAGTATTGACTAGCTCGCATCTGTCATTCGCTATTCAAAAGGATTGCCACAGGAGACTGCCTCTACTGATGGTTTATTTCACTGGTAATGGAAAATACGAGCATCAAGAAAATGGAAGCGACAACGCATTGTTGGATTTATCAGAGTTACTACAGAAGCTAAAGTGTGGTGGAGGTGTTGAGTCAAATATCAACAGGACTTCAAAGCAAAATTTCACTTTTATTTAAAAATTTGCTCTTTGAAATTTGAGCCTATTCATTCAATCCTATATATCTACTATCATTATTCTATATTAAAATTAACAAAATTCCCTATCCATTTTTATTCAAAATTTTATGAGTTTTTACACCATCATTCTTTAAAGAATTAATTAAGTCCATCTTATATGAAAGAGGACTTCAAAAGAAACAAAATAGTGAAGAAAGCATTCAAAAATCTTATGCCGTTAAGGAGATATTTAAGTTTAAAGCTTGGTATAATCTATATACAAATGACTGAAATCAGACTGGTTGTGATGTCATAGCCTCAGATTCCTCAAAGTCTTTATGTATTTTATCATATTTTGTAGGAAGGGTGTTTATAATATACCACCTGAAGAAAGTTTGAAGAAAAAAAATTTCAATAGTGAGCAAATTAAATAAACTTTCTGTAAAATACATAGACTTTGTGGGAATCTGAGGCTGTGACATCATCACAACTATTTTAATTTCAGTCGTTTCTACAGAAATGATACCAAACTTTAAACTTGAATATCTCCTTAACAGATTAAGATTTTTGAATGCTTTCTTTACCATTTTGTTTCTTTTGAAGTCCTCTTCATATAAGATGAATATGCTTGACCACTAAACTAATCCTTTAAACCAGAGGTCGAAACAATTACCTTGTGGTTGCGATGCCAACTAAATTTGGATTGGAAACATTTTCTTTTTTTTCTATTGTATTTCTGTAAGCGTTGCGTTCTTACATGCTTAGTTTATTCATCAGACTGGAAAGTCTAGTTTTGTATA
Source organism: Chiridota heheva (assembly GCA_020152595.1). NCBI lineage: Eukaryota > Metazoa > Echinodermata > Holothuroidea > Apodida > Chiridotidae > Chiridota > Chiridota heheva. The sequence continues at coordinate 413,291 of JAIGNY010001509.1, forward strand.
TTTTGTTTCTGGTTTAAATGTTCAGGTTTTTTTTCGCCACAATCACAACAACTGCTGAAAAATTTTGCTCCTCCACAAATAAAATTAAGTCTCCCAAAATAAAACTCTTTAATGTCAAAGGTCAAAATTATACAAACACCAAACCACGTTTTTTTTCTTCAGACGAGTCGACTGCATGAAAAAGTTACAAAATGACATCACACGCATCCTAGATTTTCTAATCAAATAGAAACCGTCCTCACCTATTCATCTGCACCTACTTTTCTGATGGACAATTAATAGGTTTAGACCTGGAATTTCTTTCAACATTAATGTGCTAAAATTTCCATGACCTGCTTGAAACGCATCCATCTGTAAATTCCAATTTGTAAAAAGCATAAGAGCATGAACTCGTTCTCAAAACCTTCAAATCATCCATTGTGTTACAAATTATTGAGAAAAGATGTAAGACTTGACTTTTTTCACCATTTTGTTTCTTTTATTCTTGACGGCTTAACTTAAAAATCCTTTTAGGAGGTCAGTGCCCTAGCTTTGCTGTTTCAAAGGGGCAGCACACTCCACCCCCCTCTTGGCCCACCCTGCCCCCTCATCAGGGGCAGGATTTTAATTTAAAGAAATTCTTTAAAAACTTAATATTATCTTAATTAAACTCAAAAATAAAATACCTTACATGAATACAGAACACAGAATGATAGCATAGTAAGAAATTGTCCTGTTTGGCTCATGAATGTTCCTTATGAATCAGAATAGTTCCATTCCGAGGTATGATTATAGCTAAATCCCTGAGCTTCACCAGGGGCTTACTTGATCCTCAAGGGGGCCCCATGGACCCCACACCAAAAAGGGGCAGGGCTTTATCTACAGATGGGATCATTTATAGACCACAACACATCTATTTCTAAGTATGATATAAATCTACAACACAAGTCTTAAGATCTTGTGTTTACAAGCTTGTCACAGACACACATACATACATACTTACATACATACATACATACATACACACACACACACACACACACATACATACATACATACATACATACATACATACATACATACATACACACACATATACATCTATACATACATACACACACTAGCATGACTACATAGGTTCCTTATGCTATCGCATCGGAACCAAAAATCAGTGGATCTGATCACATGCAGCGGGTTTCATCAAGAGCTCACACTCAAATGAGAACATGCTTTTAGCGCTGCTTTTTAAAATATTTTTAAAGATTTTCTGGGTTAAACTACTGTAGGTTAGCAGACCAATACAGCAGTCGCGCAGAATATACCAAGTATTTGTACTTAAAGGTGCTCTTAAACGAAAAGTGAGGACGTTAGTTTTTGCTAATTTATGTAGATTTTAAGCAATAGAAGTCACATTACACCGACAGTTATTTACGGAAATTTTCACCCATCACGCACAAGCGAACAAATTCCCAAAAGTCAATGGGAAAACAAGTACAAATTTTGAGTACTCTGGTCAGGATTTAGTTATCTTCATGATATTCCATACTGCAAAGATATTTGATTTAGTGTGAGACTCACACTTTTTGACCCAGAGCATCTTTAACTATCTGAAGAAGAATTTAAAGAAACTAATCATTTTCAATCAATGCAATAGGCAATTAATTTTCAATAAGAGTTTACAATTACAGAAAGTGCTTCTATGAAGGCAAACCTTCCAAAATATATGCACCTGGCATTTTAAAAACAAAATCTGTGACACATTCCAGGTAGCACGCAACTAATTATTTGCCCCATTGAAGCCTACGATGAAAGAGTCAAGTTTGGGGTCCTTTTTGTACCAGAATGTTATAGATTGGGATCTTTTGTGATGTTTTCCAAAAAGTACCATCTAATATCTCTCGAATGAGGGTACGTTCAATGATTTGGAGAGGTCACCAGAGGTTTTGGCCCCTTTTATTTTGGGCTGAAGTGAAGAGTGTTATACACCTGACCACATCGTGCAAATTTGGATATGGGTCCACGGTAAAAATGGGTTCCTCTCCCCAAAAATTCAGCAACAAGTATGCTATGCCCCCTCCCCAAAACGAGCCTATTTAGTGCAAATTCAGTCTCTCTGCATGCTGGACCATGAAAAATGACTGTTATCTAACTTTTATGACAACTTTTAAGTGCAAAGTCAGGACCATTGTCAATTCAAACAATGTAATTTAGTGACCTGTGATGACCTACGTCAATCTGAGTAACAGAGTTTAGTCCAAAAGAAGATATGAAAATTTATCAGTCCAACCAAATACATTCTCATGAAAATCAAATGCTACCATTGGCCAGACCTACTGCAAAAAACTTAAAATACATCATAAAGGACTTAATTTCAAGGAAAACTAATGGCTTTGAATTTAGGCCAATGATTGCCTAGCATAATTTTAAAGCTTACCTTACCATGTATACCTGCCAACATTTGCAGAATTAATCAAGTGGCTGGACCAATGAAATGGCCAATTTTCTCCTCAATCTGGGTCATTTGAGCCATAATTCCTGCTTCCTGTCCCATGAAATGGGACCTCTTGAAAATATTTTTTCATTAACCTTTTTTTCTGAGGGTTCTCATTTTTGGATGGCAAAGTGATACCTTATTAGTTAAGTGCTACCTCCAAATTCATTGTTCAAAAATCCCCTGACCTGAAAGAGATTTATTGAATATTCTGAAGCGAAACAGGTCTGCTTCTATTTTTGTCATCTGGATTTTTTAAGAGGGATTATGGTCTCAAGAAATTTGGTTGACCTTCACCAATAAACCTGATGTAGTAGTCCCAGGGATTTACTTAAAAACAACAAATCCTTGCTAGTCGTAAAAGATTGATTTCAGATTTGTTCGACCTTCATAACCTCACTGATGAGGCCCTTACATGGATAAGGGAATTTGGACAACCTATTACAACTTTTGAATGTGTGCATATCAGTTACATTTTATTCTAAGTGCAGTTTTTATTTTTTGTTTATAAATGCTTGTTGTTTATCATACGCAAGAAGAAGACTAGTAAAGTGACTTCCGCGGCAATATTTTATTGACCTGTCCAATGCATGGTCTGTGATTGTGTAAACATTTCGACCAATCAGAAATGTTGGATTGTTTTGTATTTCTGGTTTCCACTTTAACGCTATATTTCACCTTTAAATACAGTAGTGCAACAATAAATAAAGGGATGTCAGACAACTTAACATTGCTGCTGTTTACTATGTACAGTAAGGGTCAAAATTTAAAATTTTCGCCACTGTTACTACGGAACAGTTCTTTCTCAAATAACACTGTTCTGAATCATGTTTCACTGTTCTGAATCATGTTTCACTGTTCTGAATAATGTTTCACTGTTCTGAATCATGTTTCACTGTTCTGAATCATGTTTTACTGTTCCGGATCATGTTTCACTGTTCCGGATCATGTTTTACTGTTCCGGATCATGTTTCACTGTTCCGGATCATGTTTCACTGTTCCGGTTCATGTTTCACTGTTCCGAATCATGTTTCACTGCTCCGGATCATGTTTCACTCTTCCGGATAATGTTTCACTGTTCCGGATCATGTTTTACGGTTCCGGATCATGTTTCACTGTTCCGGATCATGTTTCGCTGTTCCGGATCATGTTTCACTGTTCCGGATCATGTTTCACTGTTCCGGATCATGTTTCACTGTTCCGGATCATGTTTCACTGTTCCGGATCATGTTTCACTGTTTCAACTTTTTTGCTGATAAATTCATTCTTTCAAATGGGTTTAATTTTCTTACTTTAAGAAATTATTTTCATGATAATCTTCTTTGACAACAATTTTTGAAGCAGAAATCAAGTTATTGATCATTCATGCTTGTGAAAAGAACACGGTTTCACCAAAACACTGATTTTTGACAATTTACTGTTCCTGTCTAAAAAGCACTGTTCTCAGAACAGAAGAACAGTGGGAAATTTGACCCCAGTACAGCATGTTAAAGGAGCTAGCAGCCATTTTTCTAGTCTCATGATAAATTGAATACCTTTCTTGCACCCAGTGGTAGGTAATATCATTTAAGTTATTCAATCAAGTACCCAGAATTTGTACATGCTTTCCCATTTTTAAATTTGTTCACAAGTGTGCAATGGGTAAACATTTCTGTATTCAACAACAGTACAAAACAGACTGTGTGATGTGACTTCTATTAGAAGCTTAAAATTTACATAAACTGGTAAAGACTAACACCAACATTTGTTGGCCGCCAACTCAAACACCCGATAAATTGAATGAAAGCAGGTGAATATATCAAAGTCAAAACAATTTATACAAATGAATATTATACAAATATCAGAAAATACAGAGAAATAATTCCTTGCTCATGTCCCCAAATTTTGATAACGGAATTCATAAATGCAGCGATTACAGTATGATAAAGTCATTTTGCAAATCCTATCTTCAACCAATTTTATAGAACTTGTTGGCCGCCAGCTCAAACACCCGATAAATTTAATGAAAATGGGTGAATATTTCGAAAGTCAGAACAATTTATACAAATGAATATTATACGAATATCAGAAAATACAGAGAAATAATTCCTTGTTCATGTCCCCAAATTTCAATAACGGGATTCATAAATGCAGCGATTACAGTATGACAAAGTCATCTTGTGAAGCATATCTTCAACCAATTAAACAGAACTTGTTGGCCGCCAGCTCAAACACCCAATAAATATAATGAAAATGGGTGAATATTTCAAAAGTCAGAACAATTTATACAAATGAATATTATACGAATATCGAAGAATTGAAAAAAATTCTTGTTCATGTCCCCAAATTTCAATAACGGAATTCATAAATGCAGCGATTACAGTATGACAAAGTCATCTTGTGAAGCATATCTTCAACCAATTATACAGAATGGTACAGTAGTAGCCCTGGAGGTGGCAAAAAGGTCATTTCCCATACTTGGTAAACAATGTTAATGACATTTGTCAGATAAGTCAAACAATACTTGACTGTGAACTGTCAATGGTATTCATTTTGCTTTCACAGAACTTATAAAATATTCCTTAACAGTATTTCCAAGTGGATGAAATTACACTTTGGGGTAAGTATCCTTAAAGGATTAGTTCAGTGGTCAAGCAAGTCTATCTTATATGAAAGAAGACTTCAAAAATGGAGAAGAAAGCGTTCAAAAATCTCATTCAGTTAAGGAGATATTCAAGTTAAATGTCTTGTCTTATCTGTGTAGAAATGACTGGCATAGTAAGTATAGTATGGAAAGTTAGCATCCTCACCCTCACATTCTTTACAATTGTTAATGTATTTTTTTAAAGTTTTTTTTTTTTTTTACAATTTGGAATTATATTTCCTTGAACTTTCTTTAGGTGGTATATTATGAATTCCCTCACTAGATTATGTTTTACTACTTTGCTGACAAATCCCATGGTTTTTAAGCCACAAAATTGCAGGACAAAATATGATAGAATACATAAAGACTTTGAGGAATCTGACGCTATGTATTTTTGGTTACAATTATTTAAACCAAATTTACTGTATATAATCATCAAAACTCTTAAAATTTTTAGTTATGTTAATAACGGAATAAAATTGTATAACTAGAAACACATTTTGCCAAAGTTGAAATGCTATGTAGAATGTTACCAAAAATGCAACAACCTTCATTCTCTTCCACCATTCAACACCTCTACCATTCCCAGACCACCATTCAACACCTCTACCATTCCCAGACCACCATTCAACACCTCTACCATTCCCAGACCACCATTTACCATTCCCAGACCACCATTTAACACCTCTACCATTCCCAGACCACCATTCAACACCTCTACCATTCCCAGACCACCATTTAACACCTCTACCATTCCCAGACCACCATTCAACACCTCTACCATTCCCAGACCACCATTCAACACCTCTACCAATCCCAGACCACTATTCAACACCTCTACCATTCCCAGACCACCATTTAACACCTCTACCATTCCCAGACCACCATTCAACACCTCTACCATTCCCAGACCACCATTCAACCTCTACCATTCCCAGACCACCATTCAACACCTCTACCATTCCCAGACCACCATTCAACACCTCTACCATTCCCAGACCACCATTCAACACCTCTACCATTCCCAGACCACCATTCAACACCTCTACCATTCCCAGACCACCATTTAACACCTCTACCATTCCCAGACCACTATTCAACACCTCTACCATTCCCAGACCACTATTCAACACCTCTACCATTCCCAGACCACCATTCAACACCTCTACCATTCCCAGACCACCATTCAACACCTCTACCATTCCCAGACCACCATCCTTCTACAGAGTGGCCACACCCTAACTTTATTCTAAAATTATTTTACGTACAATACACAGTATAAATTATTTTACGTACAATAAAGTGATAACATTTCGGAGCAACACATTTCATGCTGAATTGACAATCAAGTGATAAGGCTTTTTTTCGTCATGTCTAACAACAGTAATATTTCAGGGCATCTCGACCTACAGTATACATGTATGTCAACACTAGGTGATAACACCACTTCCGTTTAATTTCCCTCAATTCCCTAACACATTTCCTTCTGCCTGATTAGCAGATACGCATACAAATAAAACATGAATAGACCGTGTGCTGATGCTTCAACATCTTATCTTGTCTTTAAAAGCTAGCAATTTTTGTAACACTCTTTTTTCTTTTACTTTTTCATTTTCAAAATGGATATTGATCAGTATTGATTTTGTTCCAATAAATTCCTGTTTGTGGTAAGAGTTAACTGTAAATTAACTTAATTTGTAAGTCTCCCTCGGATCCAGTAAGGTCCATTAACTCTTATGTTGTGTTTCTTTTTCTTAGACAAAAATAGTATCTCCTGGAATAATGGAATTAACTTTTCTTGTAAGAGATGGCAAAATCCAGATGGACCAATTAGATTAGGCAGGATGAATAACCCAATCAATCAATGTTGATGGTGATGATAATTGTAAACAGGAAAAGGCAAGGATAAATTTCTGCGAGGACCACAAACTGGATCGATTGGTGATATGTAGCACAATGGAAGAACATGTAAACTTTGGATTGATTTTTCAAGTGGATGTGTTGTACTTAAAGTTTAATAGTTGTAAGCAAACAGGCGCAAGTATGGAAAAAATTGTACAACATCACATCAATGAGGTACCACTCTAATTTGAAAGAGTGAAAGGGTATGGACGTACTGTACAGTAAGTGTGAAGCAATGAAACGTGATCACACAGATGTGGTCGAATATTCACAATTTGAAACTTGAGTTACAGCAAAATATTATGTGTGATTTTCATGAGCTGTAAAAAAGTCAGAATAAGAAATGGTAACTGAACATTTTAGCTCATAAACAAGATCGTTTTTCTTAATCAATGGGGGAGGGGAGGAGATGGTAGGGGCGGGGCGGTTTTTTTAATATAAAATGTTATTTTCAAGAAAAATTACCCTCCAAGTACTTCAAGTGATCTTAATTAGTGGATTCTAAACACGTCTATTAGATAGTGCAACCAACAGCACAGCGCGATTCCGGCATACTACTTATAAAAGTAATCTTATATAACAACATGCAAACATATGTAAGTGTACAGCAAATGACAGTCTGTCCTACAAAATGGCGATGTAAACAAAGTCATGTGACCTCATAACGTCAGCTGAAATATCCTTATTAAAGATCAGTGTTGTTATTCTAAAGTCTATGCTGCACACCCACAGAGAGAAAATAATTCTTAAGAATAAGTTTACTTCCAACTGAGATTTCTAATACCAGACACTTTAAAAATAAATAAAAATTGGTATCCTAATTTTTAAATCTAACAAAATTGAAGGTACAAATGGGATAAGAGAGTTCAAAAATGGCCTCATGAAGATATTATGTTTGCTTACAGTATATTAAAATGGTCTTTAGGGAGATTCTGATGTCACTGACAAAACAAATTGACATTGTCATTCTTAACTGTTGTGTCCTGGTTCAGAAGAAGACACTGTGTACTGTATAACTGGACTTATCTTTTACATAACTTAGATTAATCTAGCACCAGTTATCTATGAACACAACTCTTTTCTACATACGGTAGCACAAAACCCACCAGGAAAATGGCATTTTTAACATTTTCCTCCAGGGTTGGAAACACCACTCGCCTGCTCGCCATAGGCAAGCAAAATTTAATTGTGATGAGTAAAAATATTATAATATAGACCTAAGTTATTACTGTGACACTCGCCACGGTAACTAAGCCTCGCCAAGTTTGGCGAGTGACATTTGTAGTATTTTTCCAACCTGTTTTCCTCCCAAATAGCCTTTCAATTTCAGCTTTCATTTCACAATGACTACTGAAAACAACATTAATTAATTCATTAAGCTTTCTGGTTGACTCAAATAGCCCAGTGGACAAAACAAATCCAACAACAATATGGCAAACAAATTAAACAATGCAAAGTTAAAATCAATACTAGCCTCGAGCAGCAAGTCACTGATAGAGGTAACTTTGTCCGTTTCAAGGCGCCCTTGTTTTTTCCTCAAACAAAAGGTCAATGACAAGAGAGAGAGACTGACTGGCCTTTAGTTTCCCACATCGCTTTAACCATTGAGCTATTAAGTAACCTCCAGGCCTGTGTGCATTCCATTTACAGAGCTGAAGGATTTAATTTTCTTCATTAAAAGTTCCCTTTTGTTTCTGGAATAAGATGTATTATGTTTCCAGTTCCTGGAGTGAAAAGTGGGGTTTCCCTGTGGACATTCGAAAATTCTTGTCTGGGGCATTGTCAAATACTGACGTCTACATCAAATTTACTCAGGGATAAAACCTAAAAATGCTGTGGGGTGAACCAGTTTCATTATAAGAACAAAGACAGAGCAATTTGTTAGTTAAAAAACTAAAACGAATCTTATACAAACACACAGCACAGCATATTAAAAGTACAAGTGAAATTTACTGTAAGAAAAAATAATAGGAGCGTGGAGTTCTGGGATGGACAGTTTTTAAAGGATTAGTTTAGTGGTCAAGCATGTCCATCTTATATGAAAGATAAACTTCTACAGAAAAAAATGGTGAAGAAAGCATTGCAAAAATTTATTCCATTAAGGATATATTCAAGTTTGGTAAAATTTCTGTAGAAATGACTGAAATCAGACTAGTTGTGATGTCACAGCCTCAGATTCCTTAAAGTCTTTATGTATTTTATAGAAAGTTTATTTAATTTTTCTACTAATTAGATTATTTTTTCCTCAAACTTTCTTCAGGTGGTATATTATAAACACCCTTCTTAGATTCAGTTTGACTACTTTTTTGGTTTTTAAGCCACAAAATCATAGGACAAAATATGATACAATACAAAAAGAATTTGAGGAATCTGAGGCTATGACATCAGAAGTAGTCTCAGTTCAGTCGTTTCTACACAAATGATATCAAACTTTAAACTTAAATATCAAGTTGAGTCATTGCACCAAAGTGGGTGGACAAAACATGTACATTCATGCACCCCTCAGTCATTTAGGTAAATGACATTTTTTTTGTGAAATGACTTATTCCAGATCAATCACCTCTGTACAAAGTCAATGGGTCTGAAGTAAATTGACCCATCCCAGAGTCACTCTAGTGACTGACAATTTGGTACAATGATGCACATGTAAGTCACTATTTCACATGTCAATGACTCACCTTTGACTGACATTGCAAGGGGGAAGGGGGGAGGGGAATAAGTGAGTCGATAACATCTCCCTGATTCCACATATGGCTGCAGTGGTTCTAATCTAATATGGATTTTCTGTGACAGCAAACCAAAAGAGAGTCCTACCAAATGTTGCTCTCACATTTCTGGCAGAGATTAGTAACTATTTTTTTTGGGGGGGTAACTTTTTGAGCCAATCAAAAATTCAATTTTATATCATTGATTTTAGTTTCCTCATCTTAAACAGAATAATAACCCATATGTAGACATTTTATTCACAAAAGTAAGGATAGCTAAGGAGAACTCACAAAAAACTTAAGTAACTTGTAAACCTGAGGCCATCTTTACAAAAATACACCGACAAACTACATACAAAAAAAACTTTATACAGCACATTGCCATAGAGCCTTTTGGCATCAATATTAATATCATATTTATCACGCAAAGTGGACAAATCGCTGTTAGGTGTGTAAACTTGATATCACTAAAAATATGCAAATCACAACAATCATTTCAAACATCTCACTTTTATATCGTAGCATACACTGCATAAAATTTCATGATTCTAGGATCAAAATGGTTTTTATTTTTTCATATATGATAGAGAAAATTTTTAGAAACAAAGTGGTGATAAAACTATGTTAATATCTTATTCCGTTTAGAAGTTACAAAATTTTAAAAAGTGTTTTTGAATTTGGACAAAAGTGACTGATTGGCAACATCTGTGAGACAATTTCAACAAAACGTCTTTTGTATTCTATCAAAAATGATTTGGATTTTTTGTCACTGTAAATGTAAAGTACACCAAAAAAAAAAAAATGTTTTCTTGTAAATTATATATTCCACCCTATCTCTATAATGAATTAAAACTGCTGTTCAATGATGTAAAAAACGTGTGATTAAATTCATAAGAACTACATGACAACTGTGCTGGAATTGCCTTGATGACATCACCAAGCTAAAGGACATATACTGTACGAGGTATTTTTAAGAACATTTTCTACTCTTTAAATTGTTATAACTTTTAAATGGAATAAGATATCAACATACTTTTTTCACCACTTTGTTTCTACATATTTTCTTTATCATATATGAGAAAATGAAAAGCTATAGGAATATTCCTTTAATTGTTATAACTTCTAAATGGATTAAGATATTAATATGGTTTTTTCACCACTTTTGTTTTACAAATTTTCTCTATCATTTTTATCCATGGGAATATTTTTTAAGGGTTCAAATATTCTTATGAAACTTCAGTGTCTCCAGAAAACTACCCAAGAAAAATATAAGAAATCTTGCAAAAAAAATTACTTTAAAAAGTGATGGTAAAAAAAATCATGGAGGGCATTAACCCTTAATTCTAGAGAGAAAGAACGTGAAAAGTCATGAGAATCGTCTTGATATTGATCTTCAAAACAAACAAAAATTGTCTTAAAGTTTCTGTAAGAATTTCATTTCCTTCAACACTTGATTCAAAAGCTGCTCAAACATATCATTTTTAGGGTCTTCAGGACATGACAGAACATATCATTCTTTCATTCTATAGCACGCTCAATTGGTGCCTTCACCTAGTGCTTAACTCAAATAACCCCTCCTTCCCCAGCTCAACTATTTGGTATATGCCCACCAAACCACCCGCCCATTATAATACCTAACTATTATCCAAATATCCCCTTCCTCACTCTAACACACCATTACCCCTTACTCACTCTAATACTCCACACTACTGCCCCATTCTTACAACCCATTACCCCCAATCTTAACACCCCATTACCCCGCTTAACTCAAATAACCCCTCCTTCCCCAGCTCGACTATTTGGCATATGCCCACCAAACCACCCGCCCATTGTAATACCCCTACCTAACTATTGTCCAAATATTCCCTTCCTCACTCTAACACACCATTACCCCTTACTCACTCTAATACCCCACACTACTGCCCCATTCTTACAACCCATTACTTCTAATCTTAACACCCCATTACCCCCTCTCCTCTTAAAACCCCATAACCTACCTTTACACTCAAGAATCCCATTACCCTCCCCCTTCCACTACATGTACCTATGACACATTACAAACTAGAACCAAAAGATCATGTGGTTCCAATGCTTTTCATGCTGATTGATTTGTATTAATAGATAGTTATGTCATTGCAAATCATGAAATACTTTACATGACATCACTTGTTCTTGAGATATCGTGTTTACAAACTCTGTTCAGTTAAATCATATTAGGCCCCATGCTTGGAAAAATACACAAAAAGTCACACTCGCCAGCCTCTTATACAGCTTGGCGAGTAAATCTTATGAAACCAGTATTTCCACTCGCCAAGTATTTTCAACTACTCTGCAACACTTTTAACTGAAATTTGACAATTTCCACGCAAGTAGCACACTTCTGTATTGTTCTTTTCCTGGGCCCGACTTCATGACCGTACCTACGCAAAAAACATAGCAAGACTACACTCGCGCACAATAAAATTAACTAGGTGGTTTAAAAAATAAATGAAATCAACATGGACAAACTTTCATGGATTTTTAAACATTAATTTCAGGTCTACTGGCAGAAACAAGTAGGCCCCTATGGCAGAAAGTTGACAATCCATGCTTGTTGCGGTTCATACTGTGTGCATATCTGTACTGTATGTAGTACATACTGGTCTGAAATCAGCAGCAGCTCATTGAATTTGTTTCTGGAATAGTTTGGAAAGTACAGTATTCTATGCATAAGCAAAGCTCCGCCTACTTAAAGAAATAAGATAGTGATACAGATAGTGAGTCTAAAACTTTCCATTTTCGTCAAGCAAAGACATTACACAGAAGGATATAGCATTTCTCCCATATTGACACTAGCGCATTTCTTGCAAGCTACGCGAGCCAATCAGATTTACCTGTGTAGCTGCGTCATGCGGTAACTTGCTGAAAACAACGAGATATTGCACAATTTCCCCAGGAGAGAGAGAATCGACATGACTTCAAATAAAGGGATTATAAAGGAATAAATTTGTTATCTACAGGTACATTATGACTATTATTTCCAAACATTCTTTTAATCATATTTATTGATTGAATCTGCATAAATATCACATACTTTTTGGTATTTTTCGGTACTTCCGATTTTCATAAAATATGAATCAGACCAACACCGCGCTTTCCCGAACAGACACACATACATACACATACATACATATACATATACATGCATACACACACCCATACATACACACACACACGTCAGCATGACTGCATAAGTTCCTTATGCTATTAGCATCAGAACCAAAAAGCAGTTCCTGTCACCTATCTGATTGCTTTCACACACACTTCCACAATGTAAATGAAAACCTTTTGATCTGACACATTTCAGAACAATACACCAAGCATACTGTACAATTCTTTCTACCCAGCAGTGACTACCATCATTTATCATATCACTTTAGATATCTCCTATGATCATACTGTACCAATAATTGAATCAATGCTAATCTCAAATTCCATCAGCATTTATCAACCTTCCCCTCAATTCTCCTGCACTTGTAACCAACACCACAGAAGTCATCTGGCATGCCCCTATATGGTAAAAACAGACCCCACTTGGGTGACCTGCACTTGGCCACAAAAGCCGTATATCAAGAAATTGCTAGGTTATGGCTGAGAATGTCAGGAACTCTATCGTTATTGCTGATGAGTGAGTAGCGATGACATAAACAGGCAGTTTATGGGTGTCAGTATTGTTTGCTCCAGTTTAACTTCCTCCATTATCCAAGAATAATTTACTTGTAATGTTGCATCTTTCATATTCAAACATTTTAAAGGATAACTGTAGTTCAGTGGTCAAGCATGTTTCTCTTATATGAAAGAGACTCACAAAGAAACAGAGCTGTGAACATTTAGGGATTTTAGTAAACGTGTACACGCCAAAAAAAGCGAGCAATATCAATTACACATGTTTAGTACCGTAATTTTCAGAAATACAACAAAATTGCTCCAAATTTACGATGCGAAGTAAAAAAATTGCGCAACCAGTATGGTAAAATTTTGACTCCATTGCCCACATAGACACTTAAGTTTCGCTTCCTAAATCGTAAAAATGTAATTCTACAGAATAGATCATCATTTTTTTTGGAAACTATGCATGGAAATTCAGTTTAAAAGGAACAGATAACTTCCTTTCAATGTCATTTAAACTCAATATCGCGTAACTTTTTTGCTGTACTCGCTACGGCTTTCAAAGTTCCACTGTGAAAATCTTGCATACTATGATACCTTGCTGTAAAACATTTCAAAACTACGCCACCACCCCGTAAGCTCTGAAATATCAGTCCTCTCGAAAAAATGGCTGCCATCTTTGCGAAGCAACTAGAATTTCACCTCTGTCAAAACCTTTTTATGTTTGTTTCTTTTGCAATATTTTTTCTTTCTTGCAAAATTTATTTGACTCATCAGGTAATATTTACACGTAAATGTACTGATTGTCACGATTTAAGTTTTTTGACTGTGTTTGTTGATCGATTCAACAGCTTGTAAAACAGGCCTTGATTGAGTGGGATTTTCCCTAGGCCTATTCTTAGTTTCACTGATTACTGCTGCACATTCGCGGTGCATTTGACAACATTTGACAAGTTTGCCTTCTCAGATTTCGGCGAAATCAAAGTGCATAATATCCCCATTCATAGGTGATTACTGTGCATTTGTGATTTACATATTTAAATTTTTTTTATGCTAATCGGGTTTGCAATTTGTAAAAAGTCATTGATTGGAATTTTGTCAGCTGAAATAAATGTGTGTGTGATTTGAATCATGAATGATCTTATTGATTATCAACGGCAAGACTTACTATGAAAAACCATTACTCGCAAAGAAGTATTTAGTAAACGTTTACAAGGATTTGCGAGCGTGTAGCGTGTACACGCTGAATGGTTAAAGCTTAAGAAACAAAATAGTGAAGAAAGCATTCAAAAATCTTATTCTATAAATACACTAGAGGAGATACCTATTATGAATCAAAAATGCTGTTCGATAATGTAAAAAAAGTGTGATCAAATTGATGAGAAATACATAACTGTGCTGGATTTGCCTTGATGACATTACCAAGCTGAAGGACATATACTGTATGATGTGTTTTTAAGAACATTTTTCTATTCTTTATATGTTGTAACTTCTAAATGGAATAAGATATTAACATAGTTTTTTTCACCACTTTTGTTTCTATAAATTTTCTATCATAAATGAAAAATTGAAAATCCATGGGAAAATTCCTTTAAACAAGTTTACTTATTGATGAATTATATACTCACTTTTGACTTTCAATTTACAGTGTTATGTCTTCCAATAATCTATCTATATTAATACATTTTCAATTATCTATTAATTCATTTGAAAATTTCATCTCTTCATTCTTTAAAATAATTTATTCAACAGTAAAAAAAGTATTTATTCAGATGGTAAAATTTATCATTTGCATACATACAGTATGTTTGCAAATTTGCATAAAAATGACTGGAATTGTCTGAAGTTAGATAATTGACAGCTTTTTAACCAATCACCGCATAAATTTGCCTAGCAACAAAATCTGCATAACTAAGTGAGGCAAAAATCCTACACAGTACTGGTACAGTACTGCTACATGTAGCTAGCAGCGCGCTCATGTAGTCAATGCAATTTACTGTACAAAACAAATTTCTGCACATGCAGGACTGAATGACAACAAAATGGTGAACAAAAATTGCGCTTATTTTGCTGCAGGACTTGTAAATCTGATTGCTGTTACCCAGAACTGTTAGCAAACTGAATTTGATTTATCCCATTTGCTAAAAACTCTAAAGATCCGGAGAAGTGCCATAAATGAATCAAAGCTTGTGGCAGGCCTCGCGAACATCTGAATGTCAATGCAATGGTAATGCACAGTTGTGGATTTGAGGTTTGTTTGTCCCACCTAGTTACCGCGTTGCTATGGTGGGTGTGACTTATTTCATAAGTCAGAAACGTTAATTGATAATCTACTGTAAAAGAGTGACATCACATAGTACGTTTCCTAACAATCGTACATTTCACTTGTCACTTTTTTAAAAGATTTTGTCTAATAAATCAGTTTTATCATTCAAAATTCGGCTCTATTTTAATATTTGCTTCAATATAAAGTATCTTTGTAGTTCTATAAAGACTCAAAATCTCAGCAAAACTTCACAGGTGACATGTGGAAGGGGAGAACATCAGCCCTCGGCATTGGAGGACACTGTACATGTTTAAACAGCACCAATGACAGCCATGCAAAATAAAATTAAGCAACCTACAGTAGCTGGCGACGAGGGAGAATTTACATGTACACAAAAACTAGAGGAAAAGGGTCTTCTGAAACTAGTGTTTTTACTTCTAGTCTGATTTCAGTCACTTTCTTAACAAATCTATTAGAACATTGTGTTTGAATATTGTATATCCAGAACTAAAACTTCTTGAATACTTTCTTCAAAGTTTTATTACCCTTAGAAGGACATTCCTGACCCATCTTAATTTATTCGTTAAGCAGAATCTCAGCTTTTGGGAAAGATTGCAGGAAGATTTTTAAACATTTTTTTTTTTAAACACAGCTGGTTATAACGATGATGACCTGTGATAGCTGCTTAAAGGAAACTCACTTCCTCACTGGGAGTAACCAGCCTGCAGATGGCTGTAGAGATAAACGTAAACATCATCTACCTATGCCTAGTATCTGACATAAGCGCTCACTCAGGAAGCTCACATCCATGTATCTTCCATGATTATCAGCATGAACACTGATCTTTGCATCAATTTCAAATTTTAGTGAATGAATTTTACTATATTTGAATATCTTGTCAGAAGAGGAAACCTCATTTTCTTCTCATATGTGGTAACAGATACTTAAAGGTTGATGGACATGTAGAAGCAACATTATCTTAATTGTAAATTGTTTTAAAATTTATCAGAATGAAAAAGACAAAAGTAAATATAAAATAAGAAATAACACGAAACTTAACAAAAAAAAATGGTTTTTTCATTCTTCCATTCACACATAAAAGATTATGCAAAAACAAAAACATTCAAATTTCAATCACCCATTACCAGAAACATTGTTGTTTTTTTTTGTGGAAATTTGCAAACTGTTTTACTCTGGAAACTTGACCATTTCACAACAGATGATACCCAAACATCTGCAGAGGTAAATTACTTGCCTTTTGAGGGAGGGGAGGGAAGGTGGGGGTGGGAGGTGAGGCATTGAGGGGGGAGGGGAGGTGGGGGTCAGGTGGAGGGGAGGTGGAGGGAGGGGGAATGGGAGGGGGTTTATACTAATAATATGATATCATAATTGAATTCAGGTCAGCACCAGAAATTTCAGGATGCATCTTTCAAAAGTTACCGTAAATAGGATGTAATGTACAAGGCAGGTGTTCAGTGTTCAATGTCATGTAGTTACAATCTCCAATGCAAAAAGTGAGAATATTCCTATATATCCTGTGCTTTGGCAGTGTAGCATATAGTATTTCATTCAGGCAACCCCCTCCCCCTCCCACCAACACTCCCACTATAATTCTTCCTAAGCAGTATCTTGTACAGGCAATGATGTTGTCCATACTATTGTACAATCAAAATATGGTATTGCAAACAATCATTTAATCGCTGAAAATAACACTAATTCACAATCTAATTCACAGATTTCAAAATTCATTCAAAACACAACGTTCATATGCATTTGATTACAAAAAAATACGTCCCAAACATTATTTCAAACGTCCTGTACTGCTGCAAAACTCGTCAAATTCGAGGTTAGCACTTCCCCCCGAAGGTCAAATGGTTGAATACACCTTCCTGTTTGATTAAATAGTGCAGCAGGCAAAACAAGACATCTACTGTATGTGGCAGCAATCCAAAGGAAAAGAACATTACTCGCAAACGCCTTGTTGATCAAACATGTTCCATGTTTGTGAACAGTCAAAAGGAAATCTACCAGCAATTAAATTTCCAAGTTTGCTTCCTGGGAAGATTAAGGGATGCGACAGTTTTGCTCGTCGAACAAATGATCACATCTGATATTAAGCCAACCTTGCAAAACTTCAGGTAAAGCATGGACTAATTATAGTCCCTGTATTTTTATGTCACTCTTGAGTTTTGAACAGCAGTTTTCATGAGTGACCCACTTTTTAACAATTAGTGAGTGAAGTGTAACCTATAACTTCATGAGTGAATTTTCATGTTTGTTTTCATC
This sequence comes from Chiridota heheva, assembly GCA_020152595.1. Lineage (NCBI taxonomy): Eukaryota > Metazoa > Echinodermata > Holothuroidea > Apodida > Chiridotidae > Chiridota > Chiridota heheva. The sequence goes on from JAIGNY010001509.1 coordinate 431,191, forward strand.
AAATGGTCGCACATAAGTCAGACACCTTGCTTTGTTGTTTCACAGGGGTGGCCAACCCTGCCCCTCTGTGGACCCGCCCTGCCCCCTGGGGGTCTGCCTTCCCCCTGGGGGTCCGCCCTGCCCCTCATGAGAAAAAATGTTAAATTCTTTTTTTACTTAATAATCTGAATTAGCCTCATAAATGAAATACTTTACATGGATACAGAACCCAGAATGATAGACTGTTCCTTATCAGTCAGAATAGCTTCATTCTCAGATGTATGATTATACAGCTAAACTCCCACAGCTTCTTCACTAGGGGATTGAGCCTTATTAAGGGTGACCCTGGACTCCATGGCAGAATAAACGCAGCGTTTCGAGCGCGCATTAATGTGCCCCTCAACAAGTCTGGCACCCTGCCCCTTTTTTAATCAAAGGTCTGTAAGTATTTGAAGGACTTTTCACCTTAGTTGAATTTTTAAAGCAATTTATGTAGTAGCTTATTAATTGTTGCAAAATTACTTGTAAGTAAATGAGTCTTTGCCCAGCATAGACAAATCACTCTTCCAAGGTTCTTGTTAACAATCTATGAAGCATAATATGCACACTGAAAAATCACAACGTCCACCACCCATACCATACACTAATCCCACTAATCAGCATTTCCACCAACAACCCTTCCCATCAATCACCCCTCCCACTAATCTCCTCTCCCACCAATCTCCTCTCCTATCAATCACCCCTCCCACCGATCACCTCACCCCTCCCACCGACCACCCTCCACCCCCCCCCTTCCAATAGTATTGTGAACAAAATAATACTGGAAGTAAATTGCAAGAAGATCATGTCCATGCCCCAAACTACAAGACCCCCAGCTTTGCTGTTTCATAGGCCCCCTGTCAGAAAACCAGAACCAAAAGGTTTTGTGCTTCCAATGGTTTTTTCTTCCATCAGCTGATTAATTTGCAAAATTTGTATTAACTATCATGTCATTTGCATATCATGAAATATTTGTTCCAGGATATTTATTAATAAGCCACGACCACCAGGCAGATCAATAAAAATGCTGACAACATTTGCACAATAATTAAACATTATCACAGCAAGTATGATGCAAAAACAGTTGCTTATTTATCCTATTTCAAAAAATTGTCAGTAAGCCCGCCCTAACTCATTAATATGCATGACATCACTATAAAAAAAAACAATAGGGCACATCTATGGACCATGGGCTATATGTGTACCACATATGACATGAATCCAGTGTATGGTTCTTGAGATATCGTGTTTACAAGTTGGCCATTACAAACACACACACACATACATACACACACCATCATAACCGCATAGGTTCTTGATGCTATAGCATCAGTTTGGTTTCTTGATGTTTAACGGCACCATGGCATTTGGAATCAAATGTGCCAAAAGAGTGTTAAAAATTCAGGTGCTTGAGTTAGGACAGAGAGGAAAGAAAGGTGGGATAGAGGGAAGGAGATAGAGCAGGTGGATAAGGGAAATAAGTTCACATCAGAACCAAAAATATAAAATTTATTTCAAAAAATTTAAACTTAATAATTTTAATTAACCTCATACATGTAAATGAAATTACCTTAACATGGATACAAACACAGAATGATAGCATAGTAAGCAAGTGTCTCATTTGGCTAATGACATGGTCCTGTTTGGCTAATGACATGGTCCTGTTTCAATCACAATAGTTTCACTCTTGAGGTATAATTATAGCTAAAATTCCAGAGTTTCTTCACCAGGGGCTTGAGCCTGAAGGGGCCCCTGGACTCTACCCCGAAAAAACGCAGTGCTTCGCATGTGCATTAATGTGCCCCTCAACAAGTATAGCATCCTGCCCCATTTTAAATCAAGCTGGGGGTCTGACTATTGTAATATGAGGGCTGTTTATTGTTGAGTCTCTAGAATATTCAAAAATACTTTCCATGCAGGTGATGGTATTAAAAACCTTTGATATAAATGCTTGAATCATTTCTAATTAACTATTGTTTCATTTATCAATGATCCAACTTTTGAGACCTAGAGCTGATATTTTAAAGAACAGGTAACGTCCCATAAGTGAACAGCGCTGTGCTGAGAACATCACTTCCGGTTTTCAATTTTCCCACTTGATCGCAAGAAATCTGCAATTTTATCAATCACACATTCGCTGAACCAAACACAGGAGCCTACAGGTGTTATCGATGACATCACAAATTCCTCGCACTCAATCAGGAATATTGAAAACCGGAAGTGACGTGGCATTCACTTCTGAATTTATTTGATGGAACAATATTTTTCTTTAAATTTCTCATAAATTAGCAGAAAAGACGCCATCACTTATTAATTTGATGGGACGATATTTTTCCTATAAATTTCTCATGACTTTATCATTTTATTTGATGTGAATTTTCCTTTAAACATCATAAATCAGCAGAAAAGACGCCATCTTTTATTTATTTGATGGGACGATATTTTTCCTTTACATTTCTCATGAATTACATGTAGCAGAAAAGACACCGTCACTTTACAACCAAAAACTCGCTCTTTTAACTTACAAACACATGGATACGTTTGCGAGCCTCAATCATGCGAAAACTTAAAGAATGAGGTTTTACAACATTGTGAGCATCTATCTCCACAGTCCATTGCTCCTAAAATTCAAAGAAACCAAATGATGGCCAAAATAAGTTCCATTCCAACAAAAGGTGTTTACTACCTAAGAAGCCTTGAAGCCACCCAAAGCACTCAAATCCTTCCATTGTTCAAAATCACACTGGCGCAGTCTTCCTATTGTGGCAAAATCTACAGGGAAGAATTTGGGTATGATGGGTAGGGTTTTTATTGTATCTAAGAATTGCACTCAAATTCCTCATGTCCTGGATGGCTCTTTACTGAATAGATGAGGGAGACATCTTGTTCTTTGGACTGGGACTATTCAAGGCTTGGCACAAAGCAACTAAAGTCTCTGCAGTCCAGCTGAAATTGTAAAATGACTTAAAAATTCTTAATTCAAACGTCTGAATCAAAAGGCAGCATGAAGGTATTTGACGCATACAAATGAAGTCCAAAAAAGCAGACGAGTCCCCCTTGTAGCAACATTTCTATATTTTCTTCTAGGGGCGGTCAAGACTTGACCTTGTGAAAGATTGACCCAATTAATCACAATTTATTTGTACAATTTAAAATCAGTGAGTTTAGATTTTATTTTAAGCTTAAGAAAAACTTAATCAATTTTTGGTGAAATTTGTAGCGCCAACAAACTGGAAAATTTCAAAACATCAGTTATTTGCAGAAAATTGAGCCGAAATTGGGTAAATCAAAAAATTCTACTGTCCTCTTAATTACTAGATTCCAATTACAGTTTGTTATAAATGTAAAAAAGTGTGAGTTTACGAAATTCATTTAATTTACAAAATACAAAAAGACAAAAAAAATTCCTAATGTACAGTCGTACAGAAGCATACGTGACCTAAATTAAGAAAATTGGGTCTATCTTAATTGCTAACACGTTTTATTGCCACTCCGCCAATTTTCTTCATTTATTAGCAATTTATGTTTTATTCCTTCGGTGCATTTCCCGTCTTTGAACAAGCCAAATTTTATTTATTTTTCAGATTCTATCTGTGTCTAGTCTTTGCCTTGAAAGATACAAGGGCGCGATGCCTCCCAGCTGAAATGAAAGAATGTAAACGTAGTAATGCTTCTGCACACTTGTAGTGATTACGAGTGGTGTCATGTTTATTTCAAAATCTTAATTTAGATACAGTCACGGGTGAGTACAAGTGATGAATCTATAAACATTATCTTCGATCAAACAGGTAAATTCCCCGACATCCCCTTTATAGGATTAGTCTAGTGGTCAAGCATGTCTATCTTATGTGAAAGAGGACTTCAAAAGAAACAAAATGGTGAAGCAAACATTTAACTTTAATCCGTTAAGGAGGTATCTAAAGGTTAAAGTTTGGTATCATTTGTGTAGAAACGACTGAAATCAGACTAGTTGTGATGTCATACAGCAGCCTCAGATTCCTCAAAGTCTTTATGTATTCTAACATATTTTTATTCCTGTGATTTTGTGGCTTATAAACCATGGGATATGTCACAAAAGTAGTAAAACTGAATCTAGGAAGGGTATTCATGATATACCACCTGAAAAAGGTTAAAGGAAAAATAATTTAAATAGTAAAAAAATAAACTTTGTTTACAACACACTAACAATTATTAAGAATGTGAGGATGACGGCAACTTTGCATGGTAGACTTACTACACCAGTCAATTAAACAGTTTTAACAGGTAAAACAGAGCTTTCAACTTGAATATATCTCCTTCCCAAAAAAAGATTTTTTTAATGTTTTGTTAAAAGAAATATTCCCATGGTTTTTTGAAAAAGTTTTTTTGAAAGAGCATACTTTTAGAGCCAATTTAGTACAAACATCAGGTTGATATCATATTCTGTTCAGAATATGGATTTTTAAAGATTTCCCAGTTGTATTTTAAAGTTTTTGTACAGTATGATGAATGTGTTTGATAATGTCATAGGAGGCAATTTCATTGCAAATGTTGATGTATTCTTTGAATGTTAATTGGTTGTTTCTGTATGATTAGAAACAATTTTCCAAAGTAACTGAAGTAGGGTAGGGTATATTTGGCAATGTATGTAAATACCTAACTTTCATCAATTTATTTTTCTAGCAGGTTTTACTAATAAAAAAGATGATAGATTTTAATGAAATACATCAACTTTGTGTATTGAAATACAACAGCTTTCTTCACTATTTTGTTTCTTTTAAAGTCCTCTTTCATATTAGACTTGCAACACCCCTGAACTAATCCTTTATGTAGAAAGTCTACCATGTATTGAGGTCATATACTAAATATCTTTTCAGTATTTTGTTGGAAATCATCTACTTTTATTTACTAAACTTTTAGCAGATAGTAAATAACAAATTCTTCACTAGATTCCGCATAACCAATCTGCTTCCACAGCCCCAAAACCTTTTCAAAAAAACCTCTAGAAAAAACGGTTTATCTATTTACTTTTCAGTCATTTTTCAAGTGTTTGTTTAAACTATTGTACTCTACAGGAATCTCCATCATGGCACAAGATTTTTAAAAGTCTTCACCATTTTGTTAACTTTTAATTCTCCTTCTTCATAAAAGATGTGATTGCTTGACCACTTAGCCTCCCACCCCCCTCAACTCTTAATTGCCACTGCTATCTACAGTAGTTTTCAGTCATTTTTACATGATATGAAAGAGCGTTTGTTTAAACTATTGTACTCTACAGGGTGTATCTCCACCATGGCACAAGATTTTTAAATACTGTCTTCACCATTTTCTAAACTTTTAATTTTCCTTCTTCATAAAAGATGAAGAACCATGATTGCTTCACCACTTAGCTCCCCCTCCCTTCCAGCGCAACTCTTAATTCATTGAATCAAGAGTTAAGCCTTTTGTAATAAAATTGTTCATTAGGAGCATATTTTACTCAATATACATCCCATTACCAATTTAGGGAGCCTTTTGTATGAGCAAATCAATACAAAGGCTCGTCGTCAAAGTTTTATCTCTCGGAGAGATACGGTGTGGAAAGTGAGGGTATTGATTCCTGGTGTACACTTAAAATGAACTCTTGGATTACTGTCTGTGTTCCATCGTCATATCTAGAAACAAACATTTCCTGGCAAATGCTGCTATCAGCTTCCAGAGGTTTAAATTTGTTGCCACTATTACAACAGAATTAGTAGCATTTTAAATCTACATATTTTGACTATTCCTGTTTTTTTTTTTTTTCTCTCAGAAAAACAACAATAACACAAATATTAAGTTAAATTTTTTGGTTTAACAATTTCATAGATCTGGCAGCTGCTATATTTACGGGTATAACTTCATTTGCAACATTTTTTTTTTTTTAGAGCTGAGAACATTTACTGACTTTTGCTAAACGTGTACAGCAAATGCAAGCATTTAGCATTTACACACGTTTAGTATCGTAAATTATCAAAAGCACACCGAAACTGCTCCAATCTACGATGCTAAGTAAAATAAATGCGCAACCAGTATGGCAAAAGTACTGACTCCATTGCCCAAATAGATGCTGGAATTTTGCTTTGAAACCATGAAAAGTGTATCTCTACAATATAAATCATCATTTTTATGGAAAATGTGCATGATATTTGGTTTAGAAAGAGTACAAAAGTTCCCTTCAATGTCATTTAATCTTACCATCCGTGTTTTTTTTTTTGCCGTACTCTCTAAAGGCTTTCAGTGAAAATCTTGCATACTGTGACACTTCGCCGTAAAAAAAATTTAAACTACGCCACCACCCCGGAAATACTGTTCATATCAGTCCTCTGGAAAAATGGCCGCGATGTTTGCGCAGCATGCAGAATTTGAGCTCTGTTGAAAACTTTTTTTTATTTGTTTATTTTGCAATATTTTTTTCTTGCAAATTTTATTTGACTCATCAGGTAATATTTACATGTGATATACTGATTGCCACGATTTAAGTAGTTTGACCAATGTATTTTTCGGTCGATCTTACTGCATGTAAAACGTGTCTTGGATCCAAGCCGAATGTAATTGTTAGTTTCACTGTCAGACTGTTTACTGTTGCACATCGCAGTGTATATCACAATATGATTTTTTTTTTTACTATCCGAGCAGAATACTGAAAAAGAATGATTTGGTATTCCGTTTGAGATTTTACTATTTTCCGAATAGCGGAATAGCGTTAATTTTTAAGCCTAGCTTTATTTGGACAAATGGAATAATCTTTGTTCAGTACGAACTACAAATTTCAGTCTGTTTCAAGAAAACAAGTGGTGTATTAGAGACTATTGGAGCTAATAAGTGTAACATTTACACAAGGAAAAAGCGCAAGAAATACTGTATAAACTCATTTGAAAATCTACCACTGAAAATAATTTGAAATAGTGATTGCTTTAATATCATTTCTTGTTGGGGAATGGGATAGAATTTCCAGGACATTCAAATATTGATATCTTTTAAAAATTGCTATATAAGCATTTGAGATCACTAACGACATGTACTCATAAATGTTTCACAATTTTTGGGCCAAAATTCCCATTTAGGTTTTTTGCTTAAGTTTCCTGCCTACATACAATTTCAATTGTGTTTGCGTCAATGCAAATTTCGGTTAACATTCTCTCGTTCGTGTGTTTAATATTCAAAATGTCTGCATCATTGATCAAAAGCATTCATATCTGACCAACTGTTTGCAAAACACGGCCTCCCAGCTTAATAGCAACTCTTAACATGATTTGACACAGATGTAGCGTGTCCTATTTTCCAATCATCCCACCAATTTAAATAAAGACTACAGTATCTCGCCAATCTAATAGAAAACTTGGGAGATGGATGCCATGAAGAGCATCAATCTTTATCATCTCTTCTTTCTTGCTTTTTGATGAAGCATTTTATTAGGAATATTTATGGCAGCTTTGCTTGTAGTGTTGTCATGTACAGTATGTTGTATATGTTTAACATTCATGAAATATGCATTTACAGATGTCAACTTCCAAAATTTAGTTCAGAGGAAATTTATAATTCTATAATTAAATTAAATACTACCTATAATTCAGGGAAGATCAGAGCTTGAAGGAAATATATGGTTCCTTCAATTGATTCCGACTGTGAAGGAGCTCATTAAAAAGTGCTCGAAATTATGTCTTTGCAGCGAACCACTAGTGCTGTTGATTTGCGATTAATTAACTAAACGTTTAATCGCCAAAATTTACGAGGTTTAGCGATTAATCGCAACCAAGCTTCACCCAAAAATCAGCAAAAAATTTTTGTCATGAAACTGGTCCAGTTCCCACACAAACATGCCATGCATTTTCGGACCACAAATAGCCTAAGAAACACACCAAATATAAATATCATGTCACAAAATTATCCGTTAGGCTGATAAAACTACCTAAAAATAAAAATTCTTGGTTTAGATGACTTTAAAAAAAGGTGTAGAAATAAGATATCCGTAAATGTTGCCGATTTCTAGCAGTCTGAAGTTCCACCTGGTCTTTCACAAAATAATTTATAACAGACTGACCCCAGTACAGCATTGGCTGAGGCATGTAAAATCAGTTTTTAGTTCATAAAGTGCGCCAACAACTTTAGCTGAATTTAGTTTTGGCCAAGAATGTGCAGTATAAAAATATAAACGATAAGGAAATAAGGAATTTGCTTGATTTTAATATCGTTTTCATGCATTTTAAGCAAAGAAAGGTTTGTTTTCAGCATATAGCTCAAACCTTTTAGGTGATTTTTTGATTATTTTACGATCTTTTTCAGTGTTGCTAATCGTCACTGTGAACAAGAGGCCACCCATGTAGTATTTTCGCAATCAATCGTCTCAAAGTTTTACAAAACGTTTTTGAAGAGTTGCGAGCAATTAGCGATTATTCGCTAATCGTAAACAGTTCAAGGCTCCTAAACTCTAAATTAATCTTGTCTTCTCCTTGCCAGAGCTTTTCTTATTGCACAAGCCTTTAAGCTTAACAAACACCAGTCAGAGGTAAGAAAAGGACTGTTTGGAGGAAGAACTAAGAGATGCCTCAACCATGACAAAGAGGTACTGTACATGTGAACTCCCAACTTAAGAAGAGCAACACATGCACTATTTACAGGGATACATATTTTCATGATGCATACAGTACATACTGTAGCCAACTGTACTAAACTGGTAAATTATGAGAAAAATGTATGTACATTCAGCATCAAAATTATCTAATGTCACACACACACACGTCACCTTGACTGCATACTGTATGTTCCCCATGACATCAAAACCAGAAACGTTATCACTAAAACAAAACAACAAAATTCTTGAATTTCCCTACCTTAGTAATTGCTCGCATATCACATTACGCACTAGCACATTGCATTAAGCAATATTAAGCATAATGCATTAAGCACTAATAGATAACATCCTAAGGAAAAATCTACCATAATTTGTCTTACTGTATTTCCTTTCATTCTCGAATGTTTTAAGACTTGCAAACAACTTCAATTTTCTTTCTAATGGAATTAAATCGGATAATAATTGAAAAGTGATTTTCAGAACTCCAAGGTATTAACTTGATGGGCAAGATTTATCACTTGAAAAGGTGTGTTCCTGAATGCTCAAGTGATTATCGAGTAATTTGTTCAGCTATTTTTGTTCATTGAATGCACTGTGAGATCTGTCATAGAGCTGACGGAATGTTAAAGTACTTTAGGCATTAGTTTCATTGAGAATACACACAATCAGAGTGTTCAATAATCAATTTATGTAAGGCTCAGAGCTGTATCATACACCAATACAATTTTTGTTATGATAACTACAGCCATAAAACATGAGCACAATAAAGGCTATGTATGTACACACAATTTCTTTGAGGGGGGAGGGAGAGAAGAGGAATTTAGAGGGACTTGGGAATTTGTAAATTATCATGGGTTATTTCCTAATTCTTTAAGCCTTGCATCAGAGGTTGAAATTTAAATTTTTTGCAACTGTTCCACAAAACAGTACTTTCTCAAATAATACTGTTCTGAATCAGATTTCACTGTTCCAACTTTTTGCCGATAACGGGACAAATTCCTTTCTTCAAAATGGGCTTAATTTACTACTACTTTATTGGTCAAAATGTGTTAATATGTATGTCAGTTATTCGTGTTACATGTACAGTACATGATGTATCATGCAATTGCGTACAGTCAAACACTTGCAAGCAGCCTTGCATATGGGTATTCACGATTAACTGTGCTGGCAATTGCAGGCAAGGTGGGAAACAACTTTTTTCTTTTTGGTAGAAATTCTTTTTATGATAATCTTGTTTGACAACATGCATTTTTTTTTCCATCAGAAATCAACTTATTGAACATTGATGCTACATGTTTGTGAAAAGAACACTGTTCCACTGGAACACAGTGTTCCACTGGAACAGTGATGTTTGAAAATTTACTTTTCCTGCATAAAAAGCAGTTCTCGGAACAACGAAACAGTGGCAAATCGACCCCTGTGCACCAACACAAATCTTGTCATAAGTGACATTTTCTCCCTGCTTCTACTGCCTTTTTGGTGCTTTCATTGTGGAATCGCCATACAATTCTTTGGTTTCCAATTCCAAACGATGTTAATCATGCCCCTGGTCAAATCTTTGAATACTGGTATTATGGGGTTGCATACATCATCTGTAGTTTCATTTATTTTTATGAATACATTCAATCTCTATGTCTTTTTTCCATAAAAAAATATAATTTACAAATTTGAATATCATTTGCTAATTTAAAATTTTAGACCAAAATTCTGATTTTTTTAAGTTATATTTGAGTTTTCCTAATACTGCACTGTGTTTTACCAATATACTATTCTTTTCTTCTTTTTTTCTTTATCATACCCACTTGGATTTCATCGTGTCCTATTTTCCAATCATCCCACCAATCTAATTGAAGACTACAGTATCTCACCAATCTAATAAAAACTTGGGAGATGGATGCCATGAAGAGCATCAATCTTTATCATCTCTTCTTTTTTGCTTCTTAATGGAGCATTTCATAATAATCGTATTGCTTATATAGCGCTTTAGACTGTCATAGACTGTATCAAAGCGCTTTACAATTATTACCCTGGTCACTGGGCCTTAACTCCCCTGAAAACTTTCTCACTCCCTGGGGAGTCACAAGCCCGTTTTATCAGCAGCCATATACAGGCGCCGGGCTCCAAACACATAGAACTGTCACTGCCCTCACAGGTACCCATTACAGCTGGGTGGACTGAAGCAATGAAGATAAAGTGTCTTGCTCAAGGACACAACACACTGGCCTGGCCGGGAATCGAACCCAGTGCCTTCCACACCAGAGCCCGAGGCCTTAACCACTAGGCCACTGTGATCCCCGGCCAGTGGTTAATTTCATTAAGAATATTTACAGTAGCTTTGCTTGTAGTGGTCTTATTTTCCAATCATCCCACCAATCTAATTGAAGACTACAGCATTTCACCAATCTAATAGAAAACTTGGGAGATGAATGCCATGAAAAGTATCAATCTTTATCACCTCTTCTTTCTTGCTTTCTGATGAAACATTTTATTAGGAATATTTGGGGGAGCTTTTCTTGTAGTGTTGTCATGTACAGTATGTTGTATATGTTTAACATTCATGAAATATGCATTTACAGTGGACAAGGTTGCAAAACCTTGTCAACTTCCCAAATTTAGTTCAAAGGAAATTTATAATTTTATATTCAAATTAAATACTACCTATAATTCAGGAAAGATTGGAGCTTGAACAAAATCTATGGTTCCTTCAATTAATTCCAACTGTGCGGAAGCTCATTAAAAAATGGTCGATATTGTGTCTTTGCAGCAAACCACTAGTGCTGTTAATATACTATTCTTTTCTTCTTTTTTTCTTTATCATACCCACTTGGATTTCATCTTTAGTATAAAACATTTATGGTAACATTGCGTCAAAATATTTTCAATTAGTTTTATTACTTGGAAAATTTTCCAAAGGGTCCAGCAGAAAATAAATTGTGCAGCATGGCAGAGACAACTAGAATATTTGCACTCTCTAGAGCTCATACCTTCATCCCGTTGCCCACCAAGATTCATCCCTATGTTTTGATCTGTAATGAACATTTGCAATCTGAACACTTGAAGATTATCTAGTGACTGGATTTCTTCCAAGGCCATACTATTGTTTTCATTGTTATTTTAGTCAAACATCATGGTTTGAGCTCTATTCAGCCAGGATTCACATTCCATCATTCTACATTCATGGCAGAAACCAATTGTACCATTTTCATTGATTCCAGAGAACACTTGATGTAAGTCTCTTTCAGTCCAGAAAATTGATTGTTTGGATCTTCATTCAGAGCCAAAGTCATTGTTCAGCACATTCCATTGGAAAGTTTCAACTTGATAAATAAAGTCTTGACAGATCTCACCCTAAAATATCCCTGCAATTTCTGCCCTTCCCCTGTTCCAATTAGTTCCAAATTTTAATCTCTTCTTCAAGAAACAGTAACAAAACCACACACCAAATTCAATCAAAATCCACTAAACAGTTCTGGAAATATCTTGATGACAGACAAACTTATCTTAAAATGTCCCCACCCTCTAATTTCACCCTTCCCCTGTTCCGATATGTCTCAAAAACCACACAGCAAATTTAATTGATATTGTATTTGGGCTCATTTGAAGAAGAAAAAATGTTTATACATGGGTGCCTGCTAAGATACACAAATCCTGGGAAGAAGTCTTCAACATTTAAAATATCATTAAATTAAGTTGATGAGGATTTTTTTTAAACAGCACATACGGTACACAAAGTTTTTTTAAACAGCATAACAAAATTTCTTTACAGGTATTTACACAAGATGTTGATTGCATTTATATCTGAAAGGCAGACATCTCAAAATCTATATGCAAATCATAATTTTCAAAATTTCTTTCATAAATTTCAGGGATCATGGAGGAAGGAGACTATTTTAAAAAGAACTCGATATTTAAAAATGTGCAAGGAGAACGTGATGGATTTAAGGATGCAGTGCAATTGTTAGATGTTGATGAAGGATATAGATACGAGAAAGGTTGTTAAAAACACAAGTTGCATTTATATAAGCGGTTTGATGTCAGAGAGGGTTTTAAGAACATAAATGATACAACTGTATCTGGCCTTCAAACCTTCACAACAACAGAATAACCTTACCATCAAATGTTTAGAGGATTGCATTGCAGATATATGTGTTTGGATGACACAGAACGTTTTGATAACAAAACTCAATGATAACAAAACTAAGATTTTATCATTTGGATCTCGTCAACAACTGTTTAACTTTTCATCATCCAATATTATCATCATTGGTGAATCTCAAGTTGAGTCCTCTTTAAAAGCTCGCAATCTCGGGGTTATTTTTGACTCCTTCAAGATCACGGATAGTCACATTTCTCACATCACACACATATCTTTACATCTTCAGAACATTGAAAAATTGCACAAATATCTTAATTCAACTTCGACAGAACAGATAGTACATTCATTTGTTACATCTTGATTAGATATGGGAAATTCCTTGCTGCCCCACAAACAGATTCATCAGTCTTCAATTACTTCAAAACACGGCTGTATGAATTGTAACTCTCTCAGAACATGTCACATACTGTAACTCCCGTCCTGAAAGATTTGCACAGGCTTCCAGTTTCTCATCGCATCATGTACAAAATATTACTTGTTTACAAATCGATGAATGGTTGTGTCCCAGTTTTTATAACTTGCTGGAATTATATGTTCCTCTTCGTAATCTTTATTCTGGTGATATAACCTCCTTTTATGTGAACCAAAATCCTACCATACATGGGGTGACAGATCATTTGCTGTTGCAGCTCTGCATCTTTGGAATCGATTGCTGCTAATATTAGGTTGTCTTGTTCTGTTGACTCATTCAAAAAGAATCTAAAAACCCATCTTATGTGTGATGCCTATGCAAATTTGTATTTAATTTAAAATCACTGTTCATTTATTTTATTGTTCATGTATACTTATTTGTTATTTTATATGTATGGTGCCTTGAGCATCCATTAGGATGGATATGTGCGCGTTATAAATCTAATCTATTATTATTATTATCGATCTAAAAACTATAAAAACAACTTTCAAAATTGTAAGTTACACTTACAGCTGTAAAAATGGCATATTTTATTTAATTCTGATGTTATCTTCTTTTTCATGATTGGCTTTTACTCCAAAAATTTTGCCAATGTTGCCTCTGTGTATCCAAAGACTTTTATTTAAACAGCAAACAGACAAAACTGTGGACAAGGCAATAATCTTGTTATCTAGATTGTCTGCTGTAACACTAAAACCATTGGTATTTTAAATGCCTGAGTCATACTGCATTCATTGCAGTGCTTGTCATTCATTGCAACTTCCTGTAGTAAAGAGTCCAGTGTGCACCCTGTCAGTTACCCAGTACTTACTAATTCACCACATCGTCTATAGTAGGCCTAAATGAAAACTTCATTCCACTCTAGTTTTATTCCATGATATGAAAAATTTTATCTAACCATTTTCACAATGCATATTTCAACATTAATGACAAGAAAACATTGTTACGTTTGAAAATCGGGTTGGGTAAGAAGTTATGAATTACGTGGGGATGTAATATATATGAGTACTTGGCGGAATCTTAGAAGGGCCAGATTCGATTAACTTAAAAGCATATATCACACAAGGCAGTTTGTCACTGAAGTTTTGTAAGTCTAAATAACTATTACTGTTATACCGTTTTGAGAATCTTAAGGCAATTAAATATAAAATCAAAATTAATGAATTCATCCGGAATTTCAACTCGTCTTCTTTTTGCGAAACAAAAACATAAACACGTCATTTTTAAGGAATAACAAGTATAACTGTTATAACACGCGACGCTTCTACTTAACATTTTAACGTATACGATATAAACGTTTCCCCGATGTAGGATACGGGTGCAATGGTTCTTACCTTCTTCTAAAAGTCTTCCTACATGTATGAAAATATTTGGTATCACTTTATCTATATTGTTCTTGTCACTAAGAAGTTGTGCTAAATATTCTGGTGTACTCGGCATTTTCGGTTTTTCCTGTGGAGATTCCACTTTAGGAACGAAAGGCGGTCGTGGTTTATCCATAGGTGGCTGTGCTGGCTTGAGAGCCATGTTGTTATTCAGTATTATCTGCTCCATGTTGAAATTGTGTGTACTGAATATGATGACGCGTTGCATGCACGCAATGTATATGTGAAGTTATGCACTTATCTACACAAGTTTTTGGCAACTCGCTTAACTTTTTCAATCATGAATATTCATAAGTGATGCTTGGTGAATAATAGTTCGGATTCAGCGGCGGTATAAATCTTTTTTATCAAAGAATATAATTGTTTGGGGTTTTTTTTTTGTTAAGCTTTTTTTCGTGGAAGGTTGTTGAAGAAAGATTTGAAGAATCATTTTCTTTATGCTAGGGGTGTAATTAGAGAATTCAAACATTCTTGAATAACATTAGTATTCAAGTACACGTTTCAACATTATGAGGAAGAGCTTTGATTAATGATTTTACAATACTTACAATGATTTTACAATACTCAATCCCAGGGATTTTTATGTTTTTATTCTTTGTATTTTTATAATATAAATCGTATTGTATATGATATGCTTGAGGGAAAATTTTATTGGATCTATGAATATTTTCTATCTTTTCAGGTACATTGACATGTACATGCAACATACAGGGGCCTATAACTTCAATGTATAAGCTTGTACCATGCTATAATTTTGAACGCTTATTTTCAATCAATTCACCCTGCACTATTTTGACTGAAATTCTTAATGTTGTCCTAGAAAATGTAAAAGGTTCCAGACCCAACCATTCCGACACACACCCACACACGTGCAGGAAAAAAGTCAGTCCGATATCTTAACTTAGGCCTATTGAACTTATTTTGTAAAAATACCCAGATAATTCTTTAATAATTTTTTTGCAGTTTCAACATTTCCTAAAAAGTTATCCATGCATGATACCCTCATTGCTCGAGTCCCCATAGAAAGTGAGGCCCGGACTGAATGTGACCCAGTGTCAACACATACAGGAAAAAAAGGGACTTTCACTTCACTAAAAAAGAGGAAAATGTGGGGAGGGGGGGAGTCATGACCTCTTATTCAAAAAGTGGAGGGAGATAACAGGCAGATTTTCTTTGAAATTACTGATTTGTTCAATTCTGCGGAAAAGTGGGGAAACATTCTCCTTGTCCCCATGGGAATTTCGGCCCTGTCAGCAAGTCATCTTTAATCTGAAATCAATAACATGTCCCTCAAATAATGTCACTTAGGCTTGTTGAAAGACATTAGGCAATTGATGACTTGGTTTTTCTTAAAGTGGCACGCGCCACAGGGAGGACTGAAGAACTCACCCACCCTCCCCTCCTCCACTTCTCGCAAAATCAATTTTCCAATTTGTCCAAAAACTGAAGAGAAAATACGGAGGGAATTATAGGGGCAGGGAGGATGGGTGAGATCCCCCTAATAACAACGCCACAGTGACGGGGACGGAAAGGAAACTTACCCCCGCTTCTCGTCACGATCCGATGATTCGTCCAAATCCAGAGACGGGTATGTGGGTAGGTCCTCCAATGTCTCCCAGTTTGTGGTACGTTTGTTCTATTGTACAAAACTGCATGCGTGGAAGCTGTTTAGATAGTATATTTCTATTTGACACTGTAATATTGCATTTAGCCTAATGATTTGCGACTGATTTTATTTATTGACATTGTGTAAAGTTCAGGTACAGTGCGTAAAGATAAAGCTTTATTTACAGTAAATACCACATACAAACAATAATATTGACAGGCTATGTTGTGATATACGAATATACATTTTAGGAAGATAAAGGAGAATAGCACTGTATAATGCGGGTGAGGAGGGGCGGGGGGTTATATAGCCTTATATATGGAACATATGTAACATGCATGTCCATATAGGAAACGATCTGGGTGCAGGGGGAATGTCACCTATCATTTTGTTGTGACAAAACTGTTTATACCATTGATTTGTCTGCTTGCTCAAAAACCAAATCTCATATCTAACAACTTGGCCCCGTACACTTATAAATTCGACGGGTTATGCTCTATTTGGTAATTGGCTGCATTGTACATATTCATTACACGACTCTGCAAGCATTATTGCTTAGCCTTCACCATTTGCATTGGCGAAGCTGCCAAGGGCCAGGGCATGACGCCACTTCAGCTGTTCAGATCAAAAAACGAGTTAACGATGTGTTAACTCGTTTTGAGGATGCATTCTGCTCCTTGGGCCAAGACCATATATATTTGCCACTGCCCATAAAGTTGGTATAGGCTCGCACACAGGCATAGGAAACGGGAGGGGGATGTATCTCCATCCACAGAAGTGTGGGGGTGAAGTGTATTTCAGCCCCACCACCACCCACACACACACACACTTTTGTCATATATTTGTTTATCTTCAATAATATTTTCAATATAGAAATTAAGGCAAGTTATCAACTGTATTATATTGTTTATCTAAGATTACATTGTCTGTAAAATCGTTTTTTTTTCCTTCTGAAATTCCATTGGAACCTTCGATCTTTGAATTGGGACACAGATACACTCAGTGTACAGACAATGATTAATTTGGGAAAGTCATAGGCGTATGGAGCGAAGGATGGGGGAAGGGTGGCGGGTAAACCCTGGTACAAAAGTGCATGAGCTGACAGCTGAGGTATACTTCACCTATACTGAAGTATACTTCACCTACCTGACTATATATAATCTTGCCGCAAAAGCATTCTCCTGAACATATACATATCTAATGATGGTCCATAACCCTAACCCTATGGGACGATTCCTTTCCTTTAAGAATTATGATTACAAAATGTTATTATTTTCCAAAGAGTTCGTTGAAAAAAAATATGGCAGTATGGGGAGCAAAACAATGTATATATATATATATATATATATATATATATATATATATATATATATATATATATATATATATATATATATATATATATATATATATATATATATATATATATATATATATATATATATATATATATATATATATATATATATAATATATATATATATATATATATATATATATATATATATATATATATATATATATATATATATATATATATATATATATATATATATATATATATATATATATATTATATATATATATATATATATATTATATATATATATATATATATATATATATATATATATATATATATATATATATATATATATATATATGTATATATATATATATATATATATATATATATTAATATATACATATATATATATATATATATATATATATGTGTGTGTGTATATATATATATATATATATATATATATATATATATATATATATATATATATATATATATATATATATATATATATATATATATATATATATATATATATATATATATATATATATATATATATATATATATATATATATATATATATATATATATATATATATATATATATATATATATATATATATATATATATATATATATATATTTTCTATGGGGAGAGTGGGGTAGCTCAGAATTGAAGTTTGAAAAGCCCCTCCCTCCCCCTCCCTTCCCTTAGAGGAAAAAAAACATATGTCCCAATAATATTTTACCTGAACTCTCGTAATTTTCAAGGGAAATTTATCCGCTACCTGTTTAGAAATGGTAATCTAAATGCTTATCATAGTTTATTTTAATGTTGGAGTTAAACATTATTTTTTTTTCTTCAATTGAATTTTTGCCACGTCTGTGTTCTGATTTACAGATTTAAAGCCATTCAGGGCATCAAAAATTATAAAAAAAATTAGCGTATCAGGGGGCTTGTCGCAGACCCAACGAGTATGCCCGAATTTTCCCGATTTTCAGAGGCATTTTAATCTTTGCCTGTTTAGAAATGTTAACAAAGCTTATAATTTTCTTTTCATCAATTTAATTTTTAAACGTGGTGTTTCATTTTAAGCCATTTGAGGGCATCCAAAGTAAAAAATCTACAGTACTCCCACAATAGCTTTACCCCTGTGATATACCGTACCTGTTTCCTAAGGCTGGTCACGGGCCCACGCCGTTACGCGGTGTTGCCTTTGGCACCACAAACACTATTGAGAGTACTTTAGTGCCCCCTTGTTTTCTCACCCCAACTATTGTGCACTACCTCCCTCCCCTCCCCCCTCCCCAACCCTCTTCCTCCCCCTTAATACAAAAACTCATGGTTAAGTCATCGCTCATTTAAAACGTTAATTCACATAATCATTGTGATTTTTTCATGATAGATTTTCAAGTCTGGCAAAAAGTCACCGCCCCTTCCCCCTTCCCCCCCTCCCCGCGTAAGATGGGCTCGTATATACGGCCATGTATAGGCCTAATGGGCTTTCGTCAACAACACTCAAGCAAAGTGTTCAAAATTTGTCTGTTTGAGTTTCATATTGCAATTCAAATTGCATCAAAATCTTGTGATCTAAACCTGCGGCGGAACTGTTAAATAGTGCACAAGAAGCTATCATCTGTATGTGGTGCCAATTTTTGTACACCCCAACTATCGGTCCTGACTACTTCTGATTAAAGGGTGGTTTATTGGAGAATGATACAGATGCTGCGAATTCCTTCCCGACAAACTGGGTGAACAAGAATCTACCAGACAGGCGACAACAGAGGTGTAGGAACCTTTCGAAAAGTGGAGGGAGAGGGGGAAGGCACGACCTCACAAGGGGCTTTTCTTCAAGTCATAGGGGCACTTTTTTAATGGTAACGCATTCCTCCCGTACATGGGTTTGACAAAAGTTGCCAGTTTCCTACTGTTTGGACAGTATCTGAGGGGCACTTTTCATTTTCAAAAGGAGACACTTTTGTTGTCATTTTCCGGAAAAGTCGGCGGCACGCTCCCTAGTGCCCTCCCCTGGTGCTTACATTTATGGGCGACAGGCTGGATGGATCATCTCCCCGACGAAACTGGGATAATTTTCTCTACAAACTGCATGATTTTCAAGACAAACCAAAAAAATCCGGACGGAAAAGTATTTTGTTGGGTGCTGCACCCCAAACCCCTGTCCACAACCCCGTGGTGACGCCTTGCTCGGGAAGTGTCCGCTAAGAGGTCGTGCCCCCACTTTATGTAAGCTTCCTCTACACCCTAATAGGCTCAGATAGGTTTTCATTAGTTCCTTAGACAAGGGCGAGGGGTATGCATGAGGCAAGCTCCAGGGTTATAATATGATACGCGCGGTAAAAAAAATATGGAACGAGGGTGGGGTGATGCATGGGTAAAGTAAGCAACGGCAGGGCACATAGAAAAGAGCAACATATAAAGAGATGGGAAGAAGCGACTAAGATATTGGAGACATAATGAATGAAAATTGAAGGCAATAGCAGAGCGGAGAATTGGAGGGAAGGGACTGGGAGGGAACGGAAAAAGAAATCATGAGCCGAACAGGAGAAAGGTTGCATTTAATTTACAATGTCATAAGTTTGTATGTCTCTTGGCACTTATCACTACGACTAGCCATTAATCTGTAGATATGGAACATAAAATACCACCTTTTTCATGAACTGAAAGTGTTTTCAGAATTTGATGCACGTAGACTGGTAAAGACATATAGATCATTTTCAGTTGTATTCAATTTAAAAAGTATCAATTTTGAGTCTTTAAATCCGAAATAGCTTTCAGTTTCTGAGTTATGGCTGATCGTAGAGCTATTTCAGTTGAAGGAATTTTCCCATGGATTTTCATTTTTTCATATATGATAGATATAGAAAAAACTTTGTTAATATCTTATTCCGTTTAGAAGTTACAACAAAAAGTGGTGTAAAAAACTACTTTAATATCTTACAGTTCAACCACTGAAATATATAATTTACAAAAAGATTTTGTTTTTCTTGTATACATCACATTTACAATGAAAAAATCTAAATTATCTTAAAAGAAATACAAAAGTCGTTTTGGTGAAATTGTCTTTATAACATCACAGATGTTGCCAATCAGTCAGTTTTGTCCAAATTCAAAAATACTTTAAAATTTTGTAACTTCTAGCGGAATAAGATATTAACATAGATTTTTTTTTCTCCTTTGTTTCTAAAAAGATTTTCTCTATCATACATGAAAAAATTGAAAAACTCTATCGGCTGGGTTCAAATTTTTCATAACGATTTGAAATAACGGCATATGAATTATCTCTTCACCGTCTGACCGTGCGCTTTTAAAAGTCACCGTGCGGTTTCGAGAAATTTGAAGAAAAGTGATGGTTTGTTATTATGTGTTACCGTTAGGCAGTCGCGCTTTAACAAGGTTTTCTGAAATTATGAGAAATAACTTGGGGATTTTGTGAAAATTATTTAGCAATAACTGCGTGATAGTAACGAAGTTGTTTTACTTTTCGCGAAATTGAACATGAACATGAACAAAGCAAACTTTCGTTACAAACTTTCAATGAAGCGACTGATAAGCGTCTATGACTAAAACTTTACAATCAAAATGGCTTCCATATATCATTGTAAGCTCAGTGCGCATGCTTGAGTATCCCGATCGGGGGACTTATTGAGTGTCCTATTCGGCGGTACGAACCGAACTGATCATATTTGACTTTATGTCTCCTTTGAATGAACATGGAGCACTAATCAGCTAATGCTTTTGTAAACATTAATGTTAGGTCAATTTGTCGAGATATGTCAGTCGTAAAACATTTGCTTGTTTATCATGTGACAACACCTGACTGCCTGAAGATCCGAATCAATACCATGACACACTAAAGACACATTAAAATACACAAAACAGCAGCAGCTCTGGATGCCTTGAAGATGTAGGTTAAGAATTTAACATGTTAATTAAATGCCAATTAAAAATAAAAGAAAAATGTCAGATCTTTCTCAATTCAGAGTTCGGTATAGAGCTGACTTGGCACGATAAGGCGATAAATGTAGGATAAAGATGTACTGTCATCTTGAAATTATAATGTAATGATGATTAAATGGAGCGATGTCCAAATTAGATAAAATCAAGAAATGAAGGATATATGTAAGATCCAAATATGACATAATTCTAAACAGAATTAATGCCAAAACAAGTAAGACTTGCTAGACCCATTTCGACTAAACCGATACTTGGCAAGTCTCATCTGTCAGTAGCTGATAATACAGAAGTAGTAGCTTTTAACTGTTTAATGTATGAGTGTTATATAATAGAGTGTGATTATGAATAAAGTTAGATTTTAGGGTGATAAATAACCGGATTTTTGCCGACAGGACAGTCTTCAATTGTGGATAGCTACTTACTGACTAAGAACCCCATTTCATCAAGTATTTTTTTACTTATATCTATTTCCAGTACGGTACTATTTTGCAACAGTTTCAGCTTCATTGCAAAACCAATCATTACCCTCTTAGAAAGAAAACAAGTTCTAACTTGTCACGTATTTGGGACCTTCTCGGGTTCTTCAGGGATTATTACTAAGAGTTACTTAGAACAAAAAGGCTCCAACTTGTCTCGTATTTGGAATCTTCTAATAGAACCTTTTTTCTAAGAGTGTAAGGTCAGTGGCGGCGCCAGGATTTTAATCCTGGGGTGCAAGAAGGGACAATTTTGGGATGCAAAAACCTGTAAATCGGACAAAGTATGTCACTTTACAAATTTTTCTGAGGAAAAAGTGGGGGGGGGAAGCAATCCCAGGGGGGGGGGGGTTCCTCCGTATTGTCGCCAGTGCATACGGTACAGTAATTGGTAACTTATACGGGAAAACTACGCTAATTACCTTTCCTATTTTTTTCATGCAAATTACATTTTGATTTAGAGGAGTTTTTTAAAGTTTGGGGTCATTTGCACACCTTGCTCGGCTTTATCCTGTATGTATTTGCTCTTTCTTTACGAAGCATTTCTAACTGTCTAAACCGCCAACCTATTGACTAAATTATGAACGGGTGGAGCGAAAAAAAATAATCTTGAATCTCGACGGTCTCAAGAAAATTTCTTGACCTTCACCAATACATGCAATCATACTAGTAACTTCACTTCCTAGGCAATAAATAATTGGCTTGTCTGTGCATGGGCGTTGATTGTGTGAACATATCAACCAATCAGAAACGTTGGATTGTATCGTAAGGCTGATCTCCACAGTATTCACGTTAACACGATATCTGCCCTTTAAGAAACACGATATCTACCCTTTAAGGAACACGATATCTACCCTTTAAGAAACACGTGACAGAAGTAATGTTATACCTACCATCCTACCGACCTAAAGAAGAAAAAGAGGGGGTATATTGCAGCTGTTTTAAACTTGTTGATTTTAGAATAGTTGTATCATTTCTTATGATTTAGTTGAACTTGGATGGTGGTGAAGGGAAGGTAGGTTGGTGGACAGGGGAAGGGAGGATGTTGGACAGAGGAAGGGAGGGTGGTGTGGACAGAGGAAAGGAAGATGGCGCACAGGAAGGGAGGATGGTGGACAAGGGAAAGGAGGTTGGTGGACAGGGGAAGGGAGGATGGCGGACAGGGGAAGGGCGGGTCGTGGAAAGGGGAAGGGATAGATCTCACACTGAGCCACTAGTCCAAGTGGGAGTGGTGGACAGAGGAAGGGAGGATGGCGGGCAGGTGAAAGAAGAATGGTGCAGAGGAAGGGAGGATGAGGGCATACAAAGGGACTATGGGGATGAAAAAGGGACAGGTAAGGATGATGGGGAAGAGGGAGGAATGAGGTGGGCAGCGAAGGAATAATGAGATAAGAGCAGTAGAATCTAAACAAAGTGAAGGAAAGGGAAAAGGGTAAGACAGAATTGCTCAATCACATATTTATACATCTGGATGCATTTGTTGAAATCTTTTGATTCCAGCATTTAGATTTGTTTATATTGCAGCTGTTTTAAACTTGTTGATTTGAGAATCATTCTATATTTATGTTTATTTGGGGGACAAGTGCACCCCCTTGCCTGTATGGCGATCGCCGCCCATGCTCCTGTGGGCTACATGCCTGGTGTTGTTACACTATATTTGAATTGGTATAAGAATTTTACCATAAATAGACAGGAAAAAGTCTAAAAATTCCATCAAAATCCATAAATGAGTATGAGAAACATGCAAATAAAACACAAAAAGTGTTGAACGCAAAAAAAAAAAAAAAAAAAAAAAAAACCGTTATTAACATGATTTTCTGCAGGTTGCCAAATTTGAAAGCAAAATTTGAATTTGCAGAATGCAACAACAACTCATTTGTGCAATTTTCCCCCAAAAAAA
>JAIGNY010001509.1:462500-600000 GCA_020152595.1 Chiridota heheva
AACATAAGCATGTACACAATAACCAATACAATTTTCATGCCCAATATGATGCAAAACGGACATACAGCTGCTCATTTATTATATGCATGATATCACCACTAAGACCAACAGGGCGCATCTACAGACCATGGGCTATCTGTGTACCAAATATGACATGAATCCAGTTTACCGTTCTTGGGATACCGTGCTTAAAGCTCTTTTCAGCAAAATCATATTCAACCCTGTCCACTAAGCATATTAATGAAATTCAACGTTTTTACATCATGAATATGTACACATCAGCTAACATCATAATTACCCAAAATATAAAACAAAACAGACATGCGGTTGTTAGAATATGAACATTGAAAGATTTTTACTTTAAGCCCCGCCTCTACTCATTCATATCATGATATCAACACCAAAAACAAAAGGGCACAACTACAGATCATGGGTTATTCGTGTACCAAATATGCCATGAATCGAGTTTACCGTTCTTAAGATACTGTGTTTACAAGTTTTATTTGGCAAAAACCACTTTAAGCCCCGAATATTGCGCATAATAATGAGATTCAACGTTTTTATGCCATGCGCATGTGGACAACAGCTAACAACATTGTCATACCACTTATTTAACAAAACAGACATACGGCTGTTGAAATATGTGCATTTCAAAATATTTACGTTAAACCCCGCTTACTAATTAATATGCATGAAACTATCACCAAAAACAATAGAGCACATCTACGAACCATGGGCTACCAGTATACCATATATGATATGAATACACTTTACCATTCTTAAAATATCGTGTTTACAAGCTTGGCGTCACACACACACACAAATACACACACACACACACTCACACACACACACTCACCCTCACGCACACAGACACATACATACATACATACATACATACATACATACATACATACATACATACATACATACATGCATGCATGCATGCATGCATACATACATACATACATACATACATACATACATACATACATACATACATACATACATACATACATACATGCACATGCATGCATGCATGCATGCATGCATGCATACATACATACACACACGTACGTACGTACGTACGTACATACGTACATACACACACACACGCGCGCGCGCCTTCATGACCGCATAGGGTTCCTGATGCTATCGCATCGGAACCAAAAAACCACGCAAACAGCAAAACGTCCCATCAAAATCGGTTAACCATCGTCCATTTTACAGCATTTTAAAACTTAAGAATAAAATACCTAATCAACATAAATTGCACAATGTGACCTCAGAATGAGACAACTATAAAACATTTATCATATTAACTTGTTGTTTTCGGTCCTAAATCTCCCAAATCATTTAAATATGAGACGTTGGCAACTGTGAACAGGAAATTGATATTAACTGTGACTATAATAGTAGAACGCAATCCAAGAACCTTGAATAATTTTATTCTAAGAATATAGTACACTAATGTGTTTTCCATTTCAAAATGGTGAACATTTGCTATTTGATTTTTTAAATGTAATTTTGCTTTAAACTTTCCTGATTTCCCCGAAACCCCCAAAAAGAAATTTAATAAGTATTGAAGAATTGCATCACAGACACAAATTGCCTATAAATTGAATTTCAATCAACTCGGAAGGGGCCAATTGAACACCCACTCTAAAAAAACGTAAAATCAAAGGTAAAAATGTCTTTCTTGTAATAAAACTTTATTCCTTTATCAAAATAACTGAAAACGAAGTTTTTTGATTATTTTATCAATTTGGTTTAATTATTTATATCTACATATACTTTAATGTTTGTGTTGAAAATGAAATTTTAGTCCAAGAATTAAAAATAATAATGATAATATAATGATAAATAATCATCTAAGAAACACAAAGTAAACGTACTCATGTAGCAATATACAAGGGTTTTTTCCTTCAAAAACATTGTTGAAATACTACCCGCAGGGAAAAAATGCGTATCAAGTTAATAGTATGTTTCAGTCAAATCACAAGGATAACGTTGAGGCACTATTCATCGTCGTCTCTCTGACATCATGAACATTGAAGGGAAAGAAGAGGCCTTTTAACACAAAATTCCCATTTTTGGGTCTTTTGTTCAAACTTGAAAGTTTAATGCAGAAAATACTCTGAGAACTGTAAGCAATCTCTGACAGGTTATGGGCACATTGAGGTTCCACTTGATGTATTTTTACACCTGCTAGGCTGCTGACTTGTGTTGCCTTGAAGTCGAAGGCAAAAGAAATTTTAATCTAAAAACTGCTTACAAAATGACTTTTGTATAACATAACCAGCCTCCTACAGCTGAGTGGACTGAAGCAAGTAGAGTAAAGTGTCTTGCTCAAGTACACAATGCAGCGCTCGCGACGGGAATCGAACCCGGTACCTTTCGAATACGAGCTTGACTACTTAACCAATGCACCACTGCATCTCATTAAAGTAAGTACGCAAACCTGTTAAACTGTACATTTGACATAAACGTTGATACATTTTCCGTCTCTTTTATATTGCAAAATATCATGTGACCCAGCCACCACAACCCCTACCCCCAACTTCAGAGTCTAGCTGTTCGGTAAGGTGTCTTTGCGCATGTATAGTTATAACTCTTACTATTGTTTTCTTTCAAAAGTGCTGAAACTTACAAAAATATAAATAAAATTGGCAATAAAATTATTATTCATATTACTAAAAAAATTCTCTTAAAATTCAGATGAAATTTGTGTTCTCTGGAGCGTCCTGGATCGAGAGGGTTACTTTTATATGTATAAATTTCACCTTAATATTATCATTTATACAAAATAGGAAAAACGGGCCGAAGCAGCTTCTGAGTCTTCATTTTTTGAGGGCCGGTCACCACCAGGAGCGTGGAGGAGAGGGGGTGGGGGTTCTTATTTGCCTCCTTTTATAATCACCTACTGCATATCCCTAGAACCATATCCCAACCAACCAAGATTCACTGACATATAAACTTTTAATTGATATTCTTGTTCTTCTCTGTTTTTATGTATGACTAACAAAGTTATTCAATCCTCATAACAAGATACAATTACCTCATGAATTGGAAGTTTAAATTGTATATGTGATGCAAATATTTATGAAAATAGTTTCCCAAAAATTAAGTTTGACTTGACCAACTTGTCAGCACTCCGAATATTAACTGCATGTCCAATTGCAAACCAATTTATCATGTAAAAAAGTCCCTTTCATCAGGAATTAATAGCATGTATATTTCAAGTTATTATTAGGTTCTAACATAACAGTTATTCAATATGCATGATCCTCCAGATATATGAAGTAGAGGCCATCACATGACGAAAAGGTTCATTTCTTGAACAAGCAGTTCGGTTCACGCTCCGACGTAACGGGAATTCCCAATCGGGAGATTTATTGTAATTGTTACCCATGATGCATCTTTCCAAATCAAAATCTTTCTATAGAAATGCATGACGGTAAAAATGGTTTAAGCCAAAGGGAGGAAAATTATGCGAAATATTCTAATTTTAGTGGTGCAACAAAACGATGAGATTATGCAAAATTTCACAAGGGAATTCTGAAGAAATCTTTAAAATTCATTTTAATGGTCTCTGATTAGCAGATTAAAATAAATAATAATTAGTTCCAGAAATATTAATTTAAATATCATATGAAGACCGCAATTTTATTCAAACTGAATTTTTTAGAATACTAGAATTTGAAAAGCAAAAATAAACAAAATGTTTAACAATTTAACTGAATGGCAACACTTTGGATTATGGTTACAAGTCAGTCCACAAAGCCCCGTTAATTTGTCGTCACGTGACTGGGTTGTGTTAAATTGGTTTAACATGATCTGATCTGCTGCATATTAAGGTATAGAGAGAGAGAGAGAGTTGAACACACAATTACAATGACGGGGTCGTCGCCTGCGTATTCGCTTATGATAGTACAAATGCTTTACACATGATCATAACATCGACAACCAAGTCAATGTCCACGGCCTTTGATAACCAGTTGTGGTGCACTGGCGTGTCTACCCACCCCAGGATTGAACCCGGGGCCTCGTGGTCTGTAGACAGGTATGATAACCGCTACACCACAGTAGGTAGATAATTCTATTTATAACGTTTATACACTTCCAGCACTTCTATTTTAATCTTGTTATTATCAAGTAGAACATTGGGGCATACTGAGTGAGACTTTCATCTCACTAGATCAAGGATGTCTAAATTTTTGAGGGGGTTGTTGTTCCATTCTTTTTCTGTCGTGGCCCTCAGTGCGACAGAACTAGTATTGTAAACTCCATGCTCAAAATCCGCCATCTTTTAATTGAGACTTATTTTAAAATTTCATTTAATGAAGATAATATGGACTTCAAATTAAGTGCTATTTATTGAAGGTTGTATTTAATGGTTGCGACGCTACAATCAATTTCAGCAATGCTAATTCAAACATTTATGGCGTTGTTTTCATTTGCAAAAAATCATGTAAATTGGCAACGTTGAAGAATGCAGACAATAAGTTCCGGTACCAATCCTATATTTTAATAGCCAGGTCTAAAAAGTGATATGAAGAATGGTATCGTTTAGATATTTGTACTATTTCAGAAACATAATAGAAAATATTTATCACACCAAAATCTTTTTTGAAGAGTCACAAAGAGATAGTGAAGAAGAATGATGTTATTTAAAATTTGAAATGAATGAGGCTAATTTAACCGGAAACTTCAAAAGTTAAGTTGAATAAATTGTTAGCGTGGGTACGTAAGCTTCTTTCCATCTGCTGAAGTAATCTTGCAACCTGAATCTGAATAGGTTAAGGTAATGGTATAGTATAGCGCACATTACTGTATGAACATTTAATGGTGCTTTGCAATTTTACAGGTTAAGTCGGCAAAAATCCTTCTGGTTGTGACGACAACCGAGGGTAACAGGTGAAGAAAAAAAAAAACAGTTAACAATTTTAGAAGGCTAAGTTTAGCTTAGAAATAGTTTAGACTTGATGAATGCATATCGACAATCGATGTCTTGTGGTCTGGCGGTAAAGCATTTCAATCTTTTTAATGTTTGAGCAGTTCAGCAGTTAGGAAAAGAAGGAGTATTTGCATTGTTTTAGCATAAGGAACGTGGAAATTCATATATCATGATTATTTCTTGTATTGACTATTACGTTTGGGATTAGGTTATTATTACCAATGGTGATGATTATTATTGATTTTACATAGCATATGGAAGCTGGTGTTCTTTTTTCTCGTTTTTAGAAGGGTTCAATCTAATTTATGACGTCTTTATTTATTGCATCTATTCTATTTTATGATATTAAAGGTGTAGGTACATCACCTTGCTATCTTTCTTTGTTTTTGAGAAAACTGACTGAGGGCCTGTTTCAGATTAGAGAGGACAGACTGACGGAGGCGCCGCGTAGGAAGTTAGAGGCCACCCCCGAAAAGGGTTTTCCGGTTGAATGCATGCTTTTATTTTGATGACAAATTGTGAACAAAATGAAGGGGATTTCCCGAAAATTGACAGAGATTTTCTTAAAATTCATGAATATTTTGCAGAAATTAAAGACAATTTTCTGAAAATAAAGAAAATTTTCAGAAAATGAAGAAAAATTCCTGTAAATTCGAGGAGAATTCCCGAAAATTTTCCATGATTTTTGCCAATTAGCATGCAGGACAAAAAGATATGGGCCTATTTTAAAATTGTATTGTTTTGAAAATTCATTATGGCTCCCATGTGTGCATGGCCCTCATACTGTCATATCATAAGAACTTCACCTCTGTATCCAAAGGTTTTTGTTTCTATGTTTTAGATTGCGGCCCTTGAAAATTTTGGTCAAAAATTCAATTTTTGATAAAAGCCTGAAATTTTGTATCAAAAGTGCAGATTTTGGGGTCAATATTGAAGGATTTTGGTGTAAACTGTGAAAGGTTTGGTCCAAAATTAACGATAACTCAGTCGATAGGATTGCAAAAAATGCCACACATGGTTATTTCATATTTCAGTTAAATATATTTATGGCTTCTACAGAATTTTGGAAGCCCACAATAGCCTTCTTAGATACGTCACTGCTTTCTTTATTACTATCCATACAAAATAATTTAAATGCCACGACCTGACGACAGCCCTTTTTAAAGGATGTTCTTGTATAAAGCAGTTTAACTTATACTTCTTCGAGTTCGTCTAATCAGGTAATTTTAATTTCAGAAGAGATATTTATGGCAAAAATATTATTTTCAAGTGAACGTGTCATTTCAAGAATTTTCATCGAATTTTAAGAATTGTTTAGTACCGTCTGAAAGTGTGAGGGTGGGTAAAATGCACAATGTACGTATTTATAATTATATGATCAATGTTATACTAATATTTCAATATTGTATTGATTACACACGACAATTAGATTTTTAAAGATTTTTGTTAACGGTATAGTTTCTTGTTTTACGGCTTATTACTGTATTAATGGAAGTTTGAATAAATTGTTCAATTTGTATTGAAGTGCTTCAGATTCAAGTGAGATGCAGCCTCACCAAACATCATTGCCATGGTAACATGGTAGAAAGGAAGGTGAAGGATTTTCAATAGTGGAAAAATAATATTAAACATTGCCACCATCCAAGTGCATTAAAGGCCCCTCCAAATTATTAATGTGAAATGGTAGTTGAAAAACCATCCCGATATGACTTTCGTTTCAAGTCCCTATTTGTTCCCCGTATTAAGGATAAAACTCTTGGCGAAAGGGCATTTGCTTATAAAGGTCCTTGGTTGTGGAATTCACTCCCAACTAAACTCAAATGTATTGATAATGTATCCCTGACCTCCTTCAAAACTAAGCTTCAAACGTTTGTGTTTAAAAAGACCTTAATCTAATGTCAGAATGTGCAGCTTGATCCATTGTATTTCTATCTATGTTGTCATTTCTGTATTCTTATTTTTGTTTTTGTATCTAATTTTATTGTATGTAAAGCGCTTTTGAATGATTTTACAAAATTAGCGCTATATAAATTTATGTATCATTATTATTATCATGATGTTTAAAATATGCTTAATAACTTTTTTGTTTATCTTTTTTTAAATAATTTTTGTTTAGTTTGATGAGGGCTTAACGGCACCACGACAACGAGGGTCAAATTGTGATTGAGAGGTAAGATCATTCTAGAGGTTGGAAAGAAAGAAAGCAAAGGGAGTTTGAGAGAAACACGAGAACTAAAGTCAGAAAGCTGGGATCGAGAGAGGAGGTGCATGGGAGAAAAAGTAAAGTAGAGAGAGATGGAGAGAGGGGGTTGGGAGAGGAGGACTAAGTTTGGTTGTAGAGGGAGGCATGATAAAGGAAGGAGATAATTTTATCTGGAGGGTTTTTATAGTAAATGCCTTATCAAAAATATAATTCTTTTTACCTGTTTTTTTAAATGGAATTTGAGTAAATGACAGGAAAGAAATTTACATACAAGACGATGCACTTTTAATCACTTGTCGTTTCTCTTTTTTAAGTTTATCTGTAAGTTGTATCACAAACTGTATGGTGCAATAAGATTGTTTTTATTACAAAGAATGTTAACCATTCTATTGATGGGTCAAGCATGTCTGTCCTGAAAACCATTATGATAAGAAACTTCAACGAAGACAGAGCATTTTGAAAATTGTTGATAATGCCACTTTCCAATTGGTATCAGAATGTGAAATACAAAGGGTGGTTACCATGGTATTAATTTGTTTTGTACAGTATGCCTGGATGTGTGGGAAATTGGATGTTGCTGCTTTGGTAAGAATATCTCAGGTTTCCTAAAACTTAACCATTATTGATGAAATCTTATTCTTTAGGGCAGATTAAAAAAATGACAAACGTTTTATTTTCCCTCTATTGCCTAACCGGGGTCATTTGATTTACTATACCTACTACATTTTACCTTAATACTATACCCTTTTCAACCCCACCACTCCCCATTTCCCCTCCATTTCTAGTATCTCATCCTGCCACGCCAGGTGGGAGCATGAGTCAGTTACCTCCGTGACAAGATCACTTTTCTCCCCTCCCCAATTCTATCTCATAACATGTTGGTACCGGGCAACATAATTTGTCCGATCTGCAGTTCCTTCCCCACCCCCATCCCATGAGACAAGCTGCCCTTCTCCCCTTCCCAATCAACTTCCTGGTGCTGCTCCTGCTTGCTTTGAATACATTTGGCTGAACGCAGGGAATTTACTAGTATTGAAGTTCCCCAGTGTAAAAGGAATGACAGTAAATAAAGACTTGTTCGAGGAATGTTCAAACAAGGACGCAAACACAGGTTGGTTCCGTACTTTGCAGAAGCTGTTCCAGTTATATAAACGGACGCAAATTAATTGACATTCACTCAAACTTACATCCCGCAAAGCAAGACAAATAATGCAGAACAGTTCTTCCAGGTCTAAGGTCAAGTAAGAATGAACTGATCAATGTATTAGTAAAGAGGAGCTTTCAGCATTTTGTCTGGGACAATAATTTGGTAGGGATATATTCAACTTAAAAAATATAAATCAGTGACGTCATTATGGAGGGCATTACTATTATTATCATTATATATTCCAGTACAAATTCATTTAAAATTTCAATGAAATTTCAATAAGCATGGGATAAAGTTAGGTTAAGAATCTTTAAAGTAATACTTTAAAGATTTCCTGATTTTTCTGCCTTTGTCTTTCTGTAAGATTAAATGATACCAAACATGGGTACAGTATAGTACTTTAAAAACCTCCCCCTAAGATTTCCTCCCCGGGTCCTCCCTCCCATGACCAAAATCCTTGCGCCACCACTGTGCTGAATATTATCCATAGCAATAAACTCAAACTATCTTAGAAATAGAAGAATTATTAACGAAATTAAATTTGGAATGACCATTTTCTTCGTATCCAACTTAGTGTAGTGCATGTCTGGGAAAGCGATCGTACGATAATGTCTTTAATTTGCATTGTTCTTGACTCGGCTGATGAATATTCAAGCAGGAAAGTAATGAATTTGTGAGCCTATTTATAAAACAAATCTTTCCTACGATTTTTGCACTGTTGGAGGCATTTTTTCATGTATAACCGAACAAAAAAGGAAAAGTAAGCTCATAATTGAGCTGTGAAAAGGAATTTGCACACGACTGCATGATAGCGTCCGCAAATCGTAATATGACGTAATGAATGACAACATCAACAGCAAATGAGAGCGCAGAGCTGGCTCTGGGAAGTAGAGTGTGCTCGTTTCTGACCAGAGACTATTCGAAATTGCATTGAACTGTTAAATTTGCTGTTTCTGGCTCATGTCGACAAATAATAATACAGGAAAGTAATAAATTTGTTCGGCAAACATATTTTTTGATCTTTTCTAAAATTTTCGGGCTGTTGCAAGAATGTTTTAATGTATATACATGCTTTAAAAACGTAAGCCCGTATTTTTTTTTTCCGCCTGTAAATTTACCCTTTTCTTTCTGTTCTTAAAGGATTAGTTCAGTGGTCAAGCATGTTTATCGTATATAAAAAGGGCTTTAAAAGAAACAAAATGGTGAAAAAAGCATTCAAAAATCATATTCAGTTAAGAAGATATTAAAGTTTAAAGTTTGGTATCATTCATGTAGAAACGACTGAAATCAGACTAGTTTGTTGTCATAGCCTCAGATTCCTCAGTCTTTATGTATTCTATCATATTTTGTCCTGCAATTTTGTGGCTTAAAAACCATGGAATGTCAAAGCTTAGTAAAAATGAATTTAGGAAGGGCATTTATAGTATACCACCTGAAGAAAGTTTGAGGAA
Source organism: Chiridota heheva (assembly GCA_020152595.1). NCBI lineage: Eukaryota > Metazoa > Echinodermata > Holothuroidea > Apodida > Chiridotidae > Chiridota > Chiridota heheva. The sequence goes on from JAIGNY010001509.1 coordinate 472,259, forward strand.
AAATAATTCAAATGATGAAAAAATTAAATAAACTTTCTTTAAAATACATAAAGACTTAAGGAAATCTGAGGCTGTGACATCACAACTAGTCTGATTTCAGTCGTTTCTACAGAAATAATTCCTAACTTTAACCTTGAATATCTCCTTAACGAAATAAGATTTTTGAATGCTTTCTTCACCATTTTGTTTCTTTTGAAGTCTTCTTTCACATAAGATGGACATGCTTGACCACTGAACTAATCCTTTAACAAAGTTGTTATTTTTTCTGAGAAATCAATCTTTTATTAGCAAAAGTTAGATTGTTTTGTAGGTGTTCTAGTCAGTTAAGATATCGCAGTTTTCAAATGGTATGTTTTCAGCTTATTTAATATGCACAGCGCAAAAACGTTATGCATACGTTCATAAGAGAATAAAGCATTTTTCACGGCTCTGCTGACTGACTATTACTGCGCATGTCTCGCGTTTCCAATTAGAGATCTCCTGATCAGGAGCGTGGACTGGACTGGACTGGCAAAAGTAGCAACTGCCATAAATTTCTATAAAGTTTTATATTCCCAATGCTGAGTTTGAAAAATAAAAGTCAGGATGTTCTGGGGGACAAGAAAGTTTGGTGCAAATAATTTTGTTACAAAAAATTTTGATAAAATTCTTCATACTTTTAGTAAAACACTTTAACAAATTAACACTTTCCTGGCCATTTTGATCCTCCTGGCAAACTACATTTCCCTATATGCATCCATCAGTATGAAGGTTTTTTGAAAGCTGACACTCCCTCTTTGACATAGGCGGCGCCAGGATTTTGGTCACTGAGGGCAAAATTTGTCTCATGGGGGTGGGGGTGTAGGGGGTGTAGTGGGAAGGGGGTAAAAGCCTATAAATCGGACAAAATGTCACTTTACAAAACAATTATGGGAGAAATTAGGGGGTAGCAGGCAAAGCAATCTTGTGTGTGTGTGTGGGGGCAGGGGGGGGGGGGGAGGGGTTCCCTGTAGCGCCACCACTGCACTTTAAAAGAGGGAATAAAAGTGAAATTTTTCCCGTCCCGTCACTTTTGAGAAAGAGGGGCTAAGGGAGGAAAACGTAGAATATCCATCCATTTAAGAGGGAAGGAGAGGGACACTTTCCATCTTGTTCCATAACTTTGAGAGAGGAGGGGGACATTCCTCATGTCCCATCCCTTTCAGAGAAGTAGGGGGTGGGGGAGCACCTCGTCCTGAACGTTTATGAGTTCATACAGACTTGCAACCGTTTTAGTCAAACCATGTTAGAGAATTTGTAGAGGTTAAGTCCAATTTGGGGAAAATGTTTACAATCATATACACAGACCCTGTACTACCCATGTCTTTATGATTTAGGGGGCAGAACTATGTTTAGAGGGAGACATTTACAAAGCCGTCTCTAAAATAAACTCTACACGAGAAAAAGAGTCATCTTCACTTTGCATTTTACCCGTCTGTGAATTCCTTCTAGCATGGAATTTATTTTAGAGACTTTTTCAAACTTCATCAAGAACAATTGAATTAAGTGTAAAAGATATTATCAACAAGTGGAACCAAGTATTCATTTTGTAGGTAATCCTCGGGCCCCTCTCTATACATTTAAAAGTTGGATCAATAAAGGAAATCACTTGAAAGGCCCAATCAGTTCATAAGTATACAGGGTAGGATGTGGGGGGAGGACGGGAGGTAAATATTCCCCAAAGTTTTGTCATGTCATTTCAATCATTGGAAGGTTTTAACGAGTCGCCAAGAGTCCCTACCACAGGCGGTTGTAAGAGCTTTTAGTCAGAGGGACCAAGCATAGTTGTGGGGAAGTCCCTACCACAGGCGGCTGTAAGAGATTTTAGTCAGAGGGACCAAGTATAGTTGTGGGGAGGGGAGTCCCTACCACAGGCAGCTGTAAGAGATTTTAGTCAGAGGGACCAAGAATAGTGGGGGGGGGGGGGGGTCCATACCACAGGCGGCTGTAAGAGATATAGTCAGAAGGACCAAGTATAGTTGTGGGGAGAGGGGGTGTGATGCGAACACCTTTTGAATTACACTTATAATTCAACACATAAAATAACGACTAACAAATCTTTGGGGGAAGGCAAATGCACCTCTTGCCCCCATGCATGTTGTGTACATGCCCTTTATTCCCCAACCGCCCATTTTTGGCTATTTTCAGGTAGTTTAGTCAAATAACACTTGACCACCATCGCTCTTAGTGTCACTAATGCACTGTAAATTAGATATTGAGTGGATAAATTGTTTACAGAACCAAAGTCATCTCTGAACAATAAGTGTAGCTGGTATATAAAATGTCTTCTCTTAGCAAGGGGAAAAGTGGGGTTATCTGCATGATTTTGGGCATATGTACACGATATGTGACCCCAGACTAATCAATTCAAAGAAAAAACATTTTTCCCTGTTATTTTTTCTCTGTACGAGTAAACGAGCCCCTAGTTTGTTAGTCCATCCATAACATTTAGGATCTTATTAACATCCACTACAAAGCACCATACGTAGACCTTTTCAAAACTTGTGGTACTGGTGGACCAACCTGCATATTTTACATGAAGGCCTGATGAGGAAAATGTTATTGATTAACATGAATAAAAAAAAAAATTTTCTTAGGAGAAATGGTCCATCAACCATTCACATTTAATGCACATATTACCTCAGACATATAATACATAGCTATTTTATCACCAGTTTGAAAACAAACTGCACCCACTAAGACACCTAATACCATTTCATTTAAGCTTTGCAATGCTGTAGTTTAAGTGACCTTCACATAATGCTGTAATTTATACACACAATAACATTGTAGTGTGCATGGGAATGGCAGATAAACAATCATTGTTTGGAGTGGAAACACAATACACTGAACAGGAAGTCGGGTTGGTAATTGGTTGTTTTCAGGACAAACTCAGGTGACAGGTGCAGTTAGGCTTAAAGAACATTTTTGGGCATGATGGTTTAATAGCAATTTTCATATGATTTGGAGGGCAGGAAGTCGGGTTGGTAATTGGTTGTTTTCAGGACAAACTCGGTGACGGGTGCAGGTAGGCTTAAAGAGAAATTTGTGGGCATGAAGGTTCATTAGCAATTTTCAAATGATTTGGAGGGAAAAATACATCCTCTTATTAAAACAAAAGCACTGTCTACCGAAGCCACTTTTGCCATCGATTGACCCACCAGTGCAAAAGCCCTGACCATATGAGTTCTGGTTTAGGTTTTGCACATTTACACACAAAGATAAACCTGCCATGTGAACTTGATGATTGGATTCTTCAAAAATATGAAGTTTATCAACTCATATACTGTATAGCAAAGGATAGGCCTCTGAAGTTAGACGTGTAAACCTATTTTCCATTCCATACTAGGGACTTTAAATTGCTAATAAAAATGAAATACTATCCGCCTGCAGGCTTTTTTAAAGTTGAATGACTTTATAATTGATATCATTTAAACATTTAACCTAGCGCGGGCCATAAGATAATGATATCAGTTAACGTTAAGTGATAATCAAATCTCTGAATAAAAGAGATAGTTCACATTGAAACTTCAAAATTTAATCAATTTTTGTCGGTTTTATTGCTAGTCATTACAAAGACACCTAGATGATAAATGATTTACGTAAAAAAATGTTTACTCAAAACTCATTTATTATTAAATGAATATTCCTGTGATTTATAAACACATGCATTGCATATGATAGAAGCCAAATAAAAAAGCAGAACAGTACGCTGATAACATTGTCTTTTTAGAGGGGGATTTTAAATGTGTTTATAGGTACTTCCATGCAGGGGCATAGAAAGGTCCCCTATCAGGGAGGTGGTGGGTGGGGAAAGAACTAAAACAAATTTTTTATCGGTTACAAGTGAAAAGTTTTGCATCAAGCGTGGCTAATAATCCAGAAATCTCTCGCAATTTTGGGAAAATTCTCTGGGTTTTGGGAAATGTCTTTCAAATTCATTTAAATTGCTCACCTAGTGCGGGCCTTAAGATAATGAAATCAGTTAACGTTAAGTGATAATCAAATCTCGGTGTAAAAAAAGATAGTTTTACATTGAAAGCTTCAAAATTTATTAAATCATTGTCTGTTTATTGCTAGTCATTACAAAGGCACCTAGATGATAAATGATTTACGAATAAAGCTTAAATTCATTTAGCTCAAATTCATTTGTGCTTAAAGGGATATTCTTGTAATCAAACATACACATTGTATAATAATAGAAGACGAACAAAAAAGCAGAACAGTACGCAGATATCATTTTCTTTTTAGAGGATGATTTCAAATGTGTTTATACAGTAAGTGACTGATGGAGGAAGTCTTGATGGAAGGCACTTCCATGAAGGACTTGGAAGGGTTATCTGTCAGGAGGAAAGGAGGGTGGGGAGGGGTTAAGAAATTCCTGATCATAAGTGGAAATATTGCACTGGTCAATCAAGTTTCCATCAAGCATTGCTGCTAGTCAGGAAATCTCTTGCAAATTTAGAATATACCCTCGATTTTAAGGGACATTTTGGCAATGTGCTTCAATTTTCTGGATTTTTTGGGTCAAAATTTGGGAAATGTTACCAAAAGTTCCAATAATTTTACCAAATCTTCCTCCAATTTTAACAATTTCTTTCAATCTTATGTTACTAATTTACCCATTTTACCCCACCCCCACCATGAAAAATGCATGTGACCGGCATGGTGAAATCCTATTTACCCATTTTACGCCCCTTCCCCATGAAGAATGCATGTGCTTGGAATGGTGATATCCTTTCAGAGGGGCAGCTTGCCCCAACACTCTCCTATGCCTCTGCTTCTATGACAATATTATAATTTTCAAAAAGTTATTTCCCTATACCAAATGATTTCAAAGCCTGTTCTGTATTTAATAAGACCAGCTGTAAATTATACCTGAGATTAACATATTTTGCACATCTGTTAATGTACTCATTAATTTTTAATTAAAAATGGTACTATTGTTTTAATACAATACTCACAAAGCTTTTGGACATATGATAAGGCGTTGTCATCCTTGGCCAGTTCCCAGCCGTTTGTTACACATTTCCATTTCTCTATGAGTTTAAACTTGAATAACACTAGGAGTAACATTTTGATATTCTTTCTTTCACCAGATTAATTCTTAGATTGCCCCCTATCATATAAAATAGACGTTTGACCAAGAAAATATTCCTTTAAGTTATAAAGATTAAAACAAAGATTTGAAAAAATGTCATAAAACTGACCTAAAATGGCATATTATATATGCATATGACTATTTTGCAAAATGTGATTTGTTGATTAATATTCATGTGATTTGTTGATTAATATTCATGTGATAATACTTGTTTGGTTAATTACATTTGCATATCATGATATAAATATAAAAGCAGAAAATATGAAATCTTGAAATATGTCAAAATAATTACAGACAAAGAATTTCAGATTTGGATACAAGGTGAGGAGAGATAAGGATATAATAATTTAAAAAATTGGTAAAATTATCAACATTTTGAAATTGATCAAACTAGGTTAGAATTCAATTGTTTGTGAATACAATGCATGAATGAGACATTTCCATATTAAAAAATACAATTACTTAGTAAGTTCTTTTACTTAACTTGACAAAAGCTTAATACTTAAGTTGTGAACATTTTGTTTTTGATAATATGCATATGAGGCATTTATGTCATATCTATATAAACATGAGTGTTATCGATGAAATAAGTACATGAACATAATATCACTTTACTTTCCCGATACCAATGTAATGTAGTGGATGGAGGGGGAGGGGGGGGGGAGGGGGGTGTACATGTTCCCCCACTTTTCAGCAGAATAAAAAAAATGTAGTACATTTTAGGGAAAATTGGCCTCTTGTCCACCACTTTTTGGATAAGAGGCCATGTCCCCCCCCCCCTCACTTTCAAGATGAGAATTATGCAATTTCTTTTCTTGTCTTTAAAAATAAGACATTTTCCACTTCATATCTTCATTGCTTTAAATAATCTTTGTCAATATTGTTGAATTTCTTCCACATAAATTGTACACATTGGAAATTAAAATCTATTTCAACCAGAACTTAGGGGAGGGGTGGGGAGTAAAGATTAAGTGCTCTTTTGTCAAAATTAGCTGCTCTCCTTCCAAAAAACGAGGAATATGATCACAAGTCAAGATTACATACCAAGAAGATAAAGGTCAATTCAATCATGTATTACTAATTTGCAAAGTTAGGACCACAGAAAATTAATTAAAAAGTAGCGAAAGTACTCAATGATATATAGAGATACAACTATTTTTTCAAAGTTGTGTATATTGACCTTTTAAAAGATGCACTGACCCCTATGTAACTCTTTCTATTCTGAATTGGATAACACTAGATCTCAAGAGTGTAGCTAGCTTTTTAGACGTAGGAAGGGGAAGGGGGGGGGGGAAGGGAGGGGGGAGGGGGTAACCGCAAAAAATTGCTAAAGACATACATTTTTCTCTTATTAAAATTGTGTCAAAATAGCAGTTATTAAAGTGTTCAGAGGCTGAATTTAATAGAAGAGCACAAAAAGGTCATTGCCTCAAAATCTGGGACCTTTTAGCAAACTTTCTGGACCTTTTATCATCTGGGGAACTGTTCAGGAAAGAAGAAGGGGGGGACCCCACTGGCAACCCATGGAGCCATTTCATCAATAAAAGAGATGTACCTTAAAGATTGGTAACCTTCTTTCAGACACAAGCACAAATCACACAAATTGAAAAAAAAAACCCATCTAACTTTTTGTCTGAAAATGAGATCAGCATAGCACATTACAATGCAAACAAAAGGGTAGTTTTACATAACTGACGTGACAAGTACGACACATACATCAAATTGTTGGTTCACTTGGCAGATCACCTATACTTAAAAGATTGGAAGACAACAAGATATTGATGGCTTTGTTCCCAAGATTAGCGAACATAGTCTTCTCCCCAGCAGTTTAATTATACCTGTGGAAAACTGAAGACATCAATGGTAAAGGCATGGTTGTTCAAGGTATACACATTAATATATATTAATGGCCTATAAAAAAGAGCTTCAAATTCAACTTTCAAATAAGAGCTATCTTTGAAATTGAAAATGAGCATTTATAGATTCAAAACTACGGCTGACCAAACTTTGGGTACTTGCTAAGATATGAAAGAACAAAAACTTGTTGCTTAAACACAACGGAAGATATATGGCAAATTAATCACATTTAAAAATGAAATTTCCATCAAAACTGAATACAATATGCTCAGAGCGTAAAACAAGATAATTTTTTTGTCTAATTTTGAGAAAATTAACAACCCTTATTAATCCATTATAATGGTGATCTTCTGAATTTATGACATCACAGCCTCACATTTGTCACAAGCGTTTGTATACATTATTGAAATATTTCTTTATTATATAATTGTGTGGCTTCCAACCATTGGGTATGATATTACATGAGTAAAACAGTCTCGTAAAGTAAATAAGATTTGCAGTCAGAGGAAATATTGTCCTATACCATCAAATAAAGACATATCTGACCACATAACGTAATCCTTTAATGAAATAAAATTAATCAAATTTAAAAAAGCAGTTTCCTTCAAAACCGAATACAAGATGCTCAGAGCACAAAACACAATATCCTATTCAATTTGGCTTAAAAGTTACAAAAAAAAATTGTCAGATTTTTTTGTGGGGCTCCTTTGCCCCATTGAGGGGGCTGGCCTTTCAGAACTCATAGGGTGCCCCATTGATGGGGCTGGCCTTTCAGAACTCATAGGGTGCCCCATTGAGGGGGCTGGCCTTTCAGAACTCATAGGGTGCCCCATTGAGGGGGCTGGCCTTTCAGAACTCATAGGGTGCCCCATTGAGGGGACTGGCCTTTCAGAACTCATAGGGGTTCTATGACCCCCTCTTGCATTAGGATTTATTTGACCTAATTCACTGTCCCCCATTTCTTCATCCCCACTTGGAATGGTTTGGCCCCTATGATTATGTGGGGTCATGTGACCCCTTGGATATGGATGACCTGGTGTAGCTGCAGACATATGAGATGGTGGTGGGACATCAGAAACTTGGCGGGCTCTGTTGCGCCAATTGGTTGCACCACCGCTCACATCAGAGTGAACCTCTACTGGCACTGAAAATTGTGGACGGACTGGAGGAGTTGAGGAAGCCAATGGAGATGGCGCATGGTGGGGAATGGACGGTGCGTACGGTGACAGCTGGCGACTGTGAGCTGATGATACCAAGGACGCTGACCTTGCGGATGATATCCCAGATGAGCTGCAGTAGGATCCAGCGGCAGACTGCGCTTTCTTTGAAGCAGCCTGCACATGTTGATAAGCAAGCTGACTGCTGGCGACAGCAGCCGTAACACCTGAAGTTGTAAGGTGAGCTTCATTTTGGAATCCCCGTGGTGGCGGAACTGGGGGACCACCGTTCCCGTTTATTCTCGGCCTTTGTGAAGGTGCTATCAAATTAGGTGGTGCGCTCTGCGTCACAGATTCATCTGAATCCGATAAATCTGAGTCGCTGTAAGTCTCATCATTAGACGACTGATCACTGATGTGATTGGACATTAGATATCCTTGTGAGTGCTGTCGGATATCCTCGTGCGTTTCACTCTCCGTATGGACACCAACTGATGGTCTCTCCACACGTAACCTTTCGTGAATATCTCTCTCCTCAGCTGATATCAAGGGTGGTCTATACATCCCAGATACCATCTCAGGATCCGGTGCGGTCACCCATCGCGCTTGACCATCTACAGCAGCCTCCTCATAGTTCTGGCCATCAGGAAGAGACCTGTTTTGCTTCATCCGCTCTTTAGGACGAGCGCCAGACTGGAGGTAACTTTCGTCCACTCCAGCCTGAACAAGATCCTTCGCTGACAGGTGTCTCTTCAATTCTGACTTTTCAATCTTTTGCCTTCTATGTCCACTTTTCTTGTGTTTTTGATCCTCGTGTGAACTTCCTCTCCCCATGTCACTCAAAGACGTCTCAGAACGAGACCTTTGTAAACTGACCCCAGAATCCTGATAAATAAAATCTCTGGACTCTGACCCCTCCCCCGAATGGGACGCATGACCCATCACCATCCTGCTTAATTGTTCGTGCAATGGCTGGATTCTCTCTTCAAACCATCTTTTCATTTCTTGCTCGACCAACTCCGCCCTTGCTTCCTGCTCTTCTTGAATGAGCGCCCTCTCTTCCTGCGCCCGTCTGTCAATCCTATGCAAACATTCTGTCCTCTCTGCTGAAAGTCGTTCCCGATTCAATTTGTCTAAACACTGGGCCTGGTGATCCATCCTTCTGTCCACACCTCGAAGGCGACTCTCAAACTTTGCCCGAGTGAGTTCTATCTCATGTAGTACGCCTTCCTTAGTGGCTTCCACTTGATTTTCAAGTTTGCGAATGTACGGAGCGCAATTACAAGTGGCGGACATGGGAACCTGAAGAAAATAATAAAATAACTATAAAATAATAATGAAATTCTTATTCAGAAATTTGGTGATAATTAAGGAGAATTTTGATGCTTTTTTAGCCGAATACCATCTTCAACGAGGAACTTATTACAACAACCTCTACTCAAGATTTTTCCACCGCAATTCAACGACGGAGATGCCAGTGGTTAGAACTAGTCCTACGAATCCGTCCACCTCCCTCAATTTTTTTGCCAAGAGAGGCACTTAGCTAGAGTTGATGAGCCAGATATAGACTTAAAGGCGATAAGGGGCAGAAAGGTAGGCAACGATCTAAAACAGAAAAGTTCACATTAGGGAATAAAATTACCAAGCCAGACAGGATCTGATGATCCATGGTGGGTGCATTGTATCATTAGTGAAGGTTTATCCCTGCAACTTAATTTATCAGTGGCCTCCCCTAGCAAGTTATTTGCAATACACATATCGCACACACTTTCAGTAGCAATGAGTGCAAATTAAGTTCGTGCTTATTACTCTAGAGACCCCAGAATAATATGCCTCAACTTTTGATCGACAGCTCCTTTAATAAATTCTCACTCGCAGGCAAGTCTCTCACAAATAAAGATGAATTACCTCCAAAATTTTGCCATTCTTGTCTCTGTAGTACTGCACCCTCGTTTGAGGGTTTCCCATCATTCTCCCAAAATGCACCTGGTGCTGAGTCGTCTTCTCCTTATCTATTTTCTTGCGAAGTTCATCCTTGACAAAAGAGTTCTGTGATACCTTACTATCAATCGTTTTTGCGTCTCTGTCCTTTGACTGGAGAAAAGAAAAAGGAAGGGAGAAGAAAAAGAAAAATGAGGGTGAAGATGCTACGGACAATTCAGGTTCCAGATGAAAATGAAGCTTACAACCAGAACCAAAAGGTTTTGCGGTTCCGACGCTTTTTCATCAGCTGATTGATTTGCATAATTTGTATTAACTGTCATGTCATCATCCTATTTCAAGAATTTGTTAGTAAGCCCCCGCCTACTCATTAGCATTCATGACATCACTACCACAACATTAGAACATACAGACCATTATCCATCTGTGTACTACATATAGCATAAATCGGATATATCGTTTATGGTGTTTACATCATTTAGCTCTTTCACATTAAGTCACGCCCCCTATGTGGTGATTTCTTGCATATTAATAAGTGGGCGGGGCTTAAAGTGACAATTTTGAAAGAGTAATAATTGAATTTCTGTTTTGCATCATATTGGGCATGATAATTTTGTTGGTTATTGTGTACATGCTTATGTTATCAATAGGTGTCATTAATATGCATGGTGGGCATGGCTTAATGTGAAAGTGCTAAATAATGTAAACATTATAAATGATATATCCGATTTATGCTATATGTAGTACACAGATGGATCATGGTTTGTATGTTCTAATGTTGTGGTAGTGATGTCATGAATGCTAATGAGTAGGCAGGGCTTATTGACAAATTCTTAAAATAGGATAATGACATGACATTAGGTCATATCTGCAGACTACGAGCTATCTGTGTACAATACATGTACGATGTGAACCCAGTTCATAGTTCTTGATGTTTACATGTGCTTTTTGTTTACAAAATCATACTAAGCCCCGCCTACTATGCGTATTAATAAAATTTAACATTTTTACATCCTGAACATGTACACACCAGCTATCATAATTATACCAAATATGAAAGAAAACAGACATGCAGCTGTTGAAATATGAACATTCAAGATTTTTACAGTAAGCCCCACCTACTCATCTATATGCTTGATGTCACCACCAAAAGCAATAGGGCACATCTACAGACCATGGGCTATTTGTGTACCAAATATGACATAAATCCTGTTTACCGTTCTTGAGATACTGTGTTTACAAGGTCTTTTCAGCAAAATCATATTAAGCCCCGCCCACTATGCACATGAAGAACATGTATACACTACCTCACATCATAATTACACCAAATATAAACAAAACTGACATATCATTGTTAAAATATAAACATTTCTAGATTTTTATATTAAGCCCCGACTACTCCTTAATATGCATGATATCACCATCAAAAACAACAGGAGACATCTACAGACCATAGGCTATCTGTGTACCACATATGACACAAATCCAGTTTATTGTTCTTGAGATATCGCGTTTACGATCTGGCCGTCACAAACATACACAAACACATATGCATCCACACACACACACATGCCATCATGACCGCATAGGTTCCTGATGCTATTGCATTGGAACCTAAAAAGGTTCACTTTTCAAGCTTTTAGATAATACTGGATTTTTTTTTTTATAGAAATGCAATTTTGTACAAATAAAATTTGTATCAAATTTTCAAGACTTCACTTTTATTCTGTGAATTTCTTTCCTAAATATCGATCCCTGAAAATGATAAGAAAGTCTATTTTTGCTGGAATTTGATTTAAGTGTGTTAATGTTTCAAAATTTGTTGTATTCCATCAAAGAATTATGATAATCAATTACAAAACAAAGGATCTACATCAGAAAATACCATGGTTACCAAGATATATATCACAAATTAATTAGGATTCAAAAGCTGTAAAATTTCAATCAGTAACCAACTTTGGTGAAAATGTTTTTTTATAATTTATCCAAAGTTGGCTCTCTACTTCAAATAACTTCTAAAGGAATACACGTCAAAGAGAATGGTTTGGTTTGTTGATGTTTACCGCGACAGTCAGAGTCAAATGTGCCGAGAGGGTGTTAATAAATTATGGTGTAAGAGTTAGGATAGTGAGGAGATGGAAGGTTTTGTAAGGGAGAAAAGCAGAAGAAAAAAAGGTGGTAAATAAGGTGAGGTGTAGAAAGGGAGGGGAGGGGGAGTTCAATGTGGTGGAAGAGGTTGGTGCGGAGGAAGTTGATGAAGTTTAGGAAAGAATTGTTTTCGAAAAGGTCTGAGATTGAGGATAGTGAGGAGAAGAAATCTGGTATAGGGGACAGGTTACGAAGATATGTTTGATGGAGAGATCAGTGTTAAAAGTGGGAAAGAGAGGGATAGGGAAGCCGGATAAGAGATAGGAGTGAGTGAGAAAAGAGTGGCCGAGGCATATGTGGGTGACAACAATGTCTTCCCTGCAATTGCGACTGTGCAGAGGGGTGTTGGTCGTGACTTGGGTTTGATGGTGTGGAGTTTGTTACTGGCTTCGTGATTCCAGGAGTTTTTCCAGGTTTTTTTTTTATGTAGTTGGAGAATACTTTATTATGTGCACAAATAAGGTCTTTCAAATGTTTTTTAAATGCTTTTAAAATATATTTCTACAGTTATATAACATTATCTTACATATCCTTTCATATTCATCAATTTGAAAAAAATTAAATGTTTTCTGCTCAAAACAATACACACAATCATGACACAGAAACAGCCTACTCTACCACCGAGCAGTTTAAGCCGAAAGCAGTTCTAATTATATGAAAATTGTTTACTTTGGTACTTATCTGTCCATTCCCATTTATCTCTGTGACTTTATAAATGGCATTTGCTGATTCATCTCCCAGAAATGTCAATATTCATTGATAACCTTGATTTTCGATTCTAATTCTACACTATTATACCTTAATAAAGTTATACCTTAATACAGTTATACCCTAATACAGTTATACCTTAATACAGCTATACCTTAATACAGCTATACCTTAATACAGTTATACCTTAATACAGTTATACCTTAATACCTTAAAACAGTTATACCTTAATACAGTTATACCTTAATACAGCTATACCTTAATACAGTTATACCTTAATACAGTTATATCTTAATACAGTTATAGCTTAATACAGTACCTGCAGTAGTTTGTACTACAGAGGAGTACTTAGCGCATAATTTTATTTTGTCCCTCTTTCATGCAGCATTGGGGTGATTCAGCTGACGGCATGAGGTCGCGTGACTTTGTTTACATCGCCATTTTGTCTGGCGAGAATGATCGTCTGCTGTTCACTTATTTAAACTAACAAACGCTTACATGCTGTTATATAAGATAATTTTTGTAAGATAATTATGCTGAAATCTTGCTGCGCTGTTGGTTGCACTAATAGATGTGTGCCGGCGAATAAAAAGATGTTTTCTCAATTTCCATCGGATCCTGATTGACGTTCAAAGTGGGTTTCTGCTGTACGACACAACGTCACTTTATTTGAAAGTTACATTCTTAGAATTGTGTGTTTAGCATAAAAATAGCCCTCTTATCAAATTCTTATCATCATTCTAAAGATACTTGACTTTATAACCAAACAATGCAAATATTTATTCAACCTACATGTAAACCAAACATGAGTATTTGCCTTTTCAATGTAAGTAAACATGGTGATAATTATGTTTCCTTTTTCAAAATAAGCTACCACAAATATTTTCAGAATTTATGAACTTATATCACAAAAAAACACTTGTATTTGTGTTGTAGGTAGAGGAGTTACTAAAATATTGTCTTGATACAGCATTCACACTCTTAGAAAAAAAGGTTTTAGAGAAAAGAATGTTCCAAATACGGGACTAATTAAGAACCCTTTATATTCCTTGAATATCCCAAGAAGGTTCCAAATAGAACACAAGCTAGAACCTTGTTTTCCAGAAAAAGGGTTCTAGAGAAGAGAATGTTCCAAATACAGAACTAAGAACCCTTTATAATCCTTGAAGAACCCAAGAAGGTTCCAAATAGAGGACAAGCTAGAACCTTGTTTTCTAGAAAAAGGGTTCTAAAGAGAATGTTCCAAATACGGAACTAAGAACCCTTTATAATCCTTGAAGAACCCAAGAGGGTTCCATCCAAATAGAGGACAAGCTAGAACCCTTTGTTTTAGAAAAAAGGGTTCTAGAGAAGAGAATGTTCTAAATACGAAACTAACTAAAAACCCTTTATAATCCTTGAAGAACCCAAGAAGGTTCCAAATAGAGGACAAGCTAGAACCTTTTTTTCTAGAAAAAAGGGTTCTAGAGAAGAGAATGTTCCAAATACGGGACTAACTAAGAACCCTTTATATTCCTTGAAGAACCCAAGAATGTTCCAAATAGAAGACAAGCTAGAACCTTTTTCTAGCAAAAAGGGTTCTAGAGAAGAGGATGTTTCAAATACAGGATTAATTAAGAACCCTTTATAATCCTTGAAGAACCCAAGAAGGTTCCAAATAGAGGACAAGCTAGAACCCTGTTTTTTTTCAGAGTGTAGAACATTAACAAATAAAAGGGTTTCACATAGCCTACCTTTAAATTGGTGTTTAACCAGTATCTTTCTATGGGCTTTTCACACTCAGCAGTTTTTCAATATTGACTTTTCATATCAAACTAAATTTAAGAAGGGCTTTTCATATTCAACTGCTTTTTAAAGAGGCACTTTTCATATTCAAAGGTTTTTAGGGCTTTTCAAGAGAGGGCAACTTTATCCTGCTTCCTACTAATCTAAGAGATGGAAGTGAGTGAAACAAGAGTGGCCGAGGCGGATGCCGGTGACAATGATGTCTTCCCTACGGTTGCGACTGTGCAGAGGGATGTTGGTCCCGACTTTGGGTCTGATGGTGTAGGGTTTGTTACTGGCTTCGTGATTCCAGGAGTTTTTTTTATGTAGTTGGAGAATACTTTATTATGTGCACAAAACAAATCAATGAAATGAAATGAAATAAGGTCTTTCAAATGTAGTATCTTCCTCTCAAAACTGTACTGCTTTTAAAATATATTTATACAGTTATATAACATTATCTTACATATCCTTTCATATTCATCAATTTGAAAAAAATTAAATGTATTCTGCTCAGAACAATACACACAATCATGACACAGAAACAGCCTACTCTACCACCGAGCAGTTTAAGCCGAAAGCAGTTCTAATTATATGAAAATTGTTTACTTTGGTACTTATCTGTCCATTCCCATTTATCTCTGTGACTTTATAAATGGCATTTGCTGATTCATCTCCCAGAAATGTCAATATTCATTGATAACCTTGATTTTCGATTCTCCTTCTACACTATTATACCTGATACAGTTATACCTTAATACAGTTATACCCTAATACAGTTATACCTTAATACAGCTATACCTTAATACAGCTATACCTTAATACAGTTATACCTTAATACAGTTATACCTTAATACAGTTATACCTTAATACAGTTATACCTTAATACAGTTATACCCTAATACAGTTATACCTTAATACAGCTATACCTTAATACAGCTATACCTTAATACAGTTATACCTTAATACAGTTATACCTTAATACAGTTATAGCTTAATACAGTTATAGCTTAATACAGTTATAGCTTAATACAGTTATAGCTTAATACAGTACCTGCAGTAGTTTGTCCTACAGAGGAGTACTTAGCGCATAATTTTATTTTGTCCCTCTTTCATGCAGTATTAGGGTGATTCAGCTGACGTCATGAGGTCACGTGACTCTGTTTACATCGCCATTTTGTCGGGCAAGAACGATCATCTGCTGTACACTTATTTAAACTAACAAACGCTTACAAAAGATAATTTTTGTAAGATAATTATGCCGGAATCTTGCTGCGCTGTTGGTTGCACTAATAGACGTGTGCAGGCGAATAAAAATAGGTTTTCTCAATTTCCATCGCATCCTGATTGACGTTCGAAGTCGGTTTCTGCTGAACGATGCAACGTCATTTCATTTGAAAGTTAAAATCTTAGAATTGTGTGTGTTTAGCATAAAAATTGCCTTCTTATCAAACTCTTATCATCATTCTAAAGGTACTTGACTTTACAACCAAACAATGCAAATATTTATTCAACCTACATGTAAACCAAACATGAGTATTTGCCTTTTCAATGTAAGTAAACATGGTGATAATTATGTTTCCTTTTTCAAAATAAGCTACCACAAATATGTTAAGAATTTATGTACTTATATCTGAAAAAACACTTGTATTTGTGTTTTAGGTAGAGGAGTTACTAAAATATTGTCTTGATACAGCATTCACTCTTAGAAAAAAAGGTTTTAGAGAAAAGAATGTTCCAAATATGGGACTAATTAAGAACCCTTTATATTCCTTGAATATCCCAAGAAGGTTCCAAATAGAACACAAGCTAGAACCTTGTTTTCCAGAAAAAGGGTTCTAGAGAAGAGAATGTTCCAAATACAGAACTAAGAACCCTTTATAATCCTTGAAGAACCCAAGAAGGTTCCATCCAAATAGAGGACAAGCTAGAACCTTGTTTTCTATAAAAAGGGTTCTAGAGAAGAGAATGTTCCAAATACGGAACTAAGAACCCTTTATAATCCTTGAAGAACCCAAGAAGGTTCCATCCAAATAGAGGACAAGCTAGAACCCTTTTTTTCTATAAAAAGGGTTCTAGAGAAGAGAATGTTCCAAATACGGAACTAAGAACCCTTTATAAACCTTGAAGAACCCAAGAGGGTTCCATCCAAATAGAGGACAAGCTAGAACCCTTTGTTCTAGAAAAAAGGGTTCTAGAGAAGAGAATGTTCCAAATACGGAACTAAGAACCCTTTATAATCCTTGAAGAACCCAAGAGGGTTCCATCCAAATAGAGGACAAGCTAGAACCCTTTGTTTTCTATAAAAAGGGTTCTAGAGAAGAGAATGTTCCGAATACGGAACTAAGAACCCTTTATAATCCTTGAAGAACCCAAGAAGGTTCCAAATAGAGGACAAGCTAGAACCTTTTTTTCTAGAAAAAAGGGTTCTAGAGAAGAGAATGTTTCAAATACGGGACTAACTAAGAACCCTTTATAATCCTTGAAGAACCCAAGAATGTTCCAAGTTGAAAACAAGCTAGAACCTTTTTTCTAGCAAAAAGGGTACTAGAGAAGAGGATGTTCCAAATACAGGATTAATTAAGAACCCTTTATAATCCTTGAAGAACCCAAGAAGGTTCCAAATAGAGGACAAGCTAAAACCCTGTTTTTTTCAGAGTGTAGAACATTAACAAATAAAAGGGTTTCACATAGCCTACCTTTAAATGGGTGTTTAACCAGTATCTTTCTATGGGCTTTTCACACTCAGCAGCTTTTCAATATTGACTTTTAATATCAAACTAAATTTAAGAGGGGCTTTTCATATTTACCTGCTCTTCAAAGTGGCACTTTTCATATTCAAAAGTTTTTAGGGCTTTTCAGGAGAGGGCAACTTTATCCTGCTTCCTACTAATCTGACTTCCACCCTTCATCAACCTCCTATGGAGAACTTAAGCTTACATAATTTTATTGCAAATAAATCTTATGACTTAAACAAACATCAGAATACTCACCTTTTCTCTCCGTTTACGTCCTTCCCTGCTGCTCCTGCTTGCTCTACCATCCTTGCTGTCGCTGTCTCGGGGCCTCTTCCCATCTTTCTTGGGACTTCTTGTGTCCTTGTCGTCCACCTTGCCATCCTCTTTCATTTCTCTCCTGCCCTTTATGCGAGGACTGCTTGATCCAACATCAAAGGTCTCAGACTGTAAGGGTGATTTAACACGAATATATTTTTTAAAGTAAGTTGCTTTTCTTATTACAAGAGTACTTGAATAATTACTCACCAGATCCAACTTTATGTGAATTAAAAGGGGATATATTTTGTGATTTTTTACAAATCTGAACTTTTGACTGCTCTTTCTATGATTGAAATATTTCTGCATCTGAGTGCAATTGACTAAAATCTGTAAGAATATGAAAATGTTTGTTGTTTGATGAGGGCTTAACTGCACCACGATAATGAGGGTCAAATTGTGCCTGAGAGGTAGAGGTAGGAAGGAAAGAAAACATGGGGAGATTGAGAGAAATACAAGAACTAAAAGTCAGAAAGCTGGGATTGAGAGAGGAGGCGCATGGGTGAAGAAAAAAAAACAAAGTAGAGAGAGAGAGGGGTGGGAGAGGAGGACTAAATATGGTTGTAGAGGAAAGCATGACACCATTTTACACTGAGATTATGTGCTGTTGAGGTATTGAGACATCAAAGAAACTTTAAGATTTAGATATGTTTGTTTGTTTGATGAGAGTTTAACGGAACCACAACAGCAAGGGTCAAATTGTGCCTGAGAGGTTAGATCATTCCAGCAGCAGGAAGGAGAGTAAACAGGAGGAGATTGAGAGAAACACGAGAACTAAAAGCCAGAAAGCTGGGATGGAGAGAGGTGTATGGGTGGAAAAATAATGTAGAGAGAGGGGATGGGAAGGAGGACTAAATATGGTTGTAGATGAAGGAAGGAGATAATTTTATCCGGAGGGTTTATTTCATGAAGAGGTTCGCAATAGAGCTATCATTGGAGAGATACTTGTGGCGATTCCAGGAAAAGGGAGGCCACAAGGATGTGATTCATGGTGAACATATTAACCCTGATATGACAGATGATTAGGGCTATCATCATATGGGTAAATGAGATATTGATTATCATGAACAAAACTATTGCGATATATCATCATATCGCAAATATCTGTGTTATTATTAATTTAAGAAAACTGCTTGGGTACACAGCATGCAGATTTCAATGTTTTCATAAAGTTTAAGATCCGAGAAAGAGAAGCATGAAAAAATCAGATCTGCTGCACATATTCTGTTGCAATTTCATTCACTACAAATATTTCTGAAATTCTGTATTACAAGTTTTTGCTTTACTATGCAGTTTACATGTGAAAATGACAAATCATGATATGCTGGTCAGGCTAATTTGGATATCATGGTAATGTTTGTTTGTTTGTTTGATGAGGGCTTAACGGCACCACGACAACGAGGGTCAAATTGTGCCTGAGAGGTCAGATCATTCTAGAGGTAGGAAGGAAAGGAACCAGGGGGAGAATGAGAGAAATTCAAGAACAAAAAGTCAGAAAGCTGTGATCCAGAGAGGAGGTACATGGGTGAAACGAAAACAAAGTAGAGAGGGGGTGGAAGAGGAGAATTAAATATGGTTGTAGAGGGAAGCATGATGAAGGAAGGAGCTCTGGGATAATTTTATCTGGAGGTTAATGGTGGATTTGATTTTTCTGGAAGAACTCAGCAATTGAGTTGTGGGAAGCATGATGAAGGAGGAGCTCTGAAGGAAGAGTTGTATAGGGGCAAGCAAGGAGAACATGATGGATTGTGAAGGTGCAGTGGCAATTGTTGCAGAGGGGTTGGGGGGAGCCAATAAGGAGGTGGGAGTGAGTGAGGTGGGTGTGACCAATTCTAAGACGGGTAATATGAACGTTGTCGATACGAGAGAGGTTGTTAATGGTGGATTTGATCGGAATTGTGGGCTGCATGACATGGAATTTGTTATCAATTTGGGAGTTCCATGAAGTTTTCCAGCGGTCACGAACAAGAAAGGCGATAAGCGGTTTGATGTCAGAGGAAGAGAAGCATGAAAGAATCAAGATTTGCTGCATATAGTCTGTTACAATCTCATTCCCTACAAATATTTCTGAAATTCTGTATCATAAGTTGTTGCTTCACTACGCAGTTTACATGTGAAAATGACAAATCATGATATGCTGGTCAGGGTAGATTGGATATCATGGTAAACACAATATCAGGATATCGCAGTAATGGATATATCGTGACAGCCCTACAGATGACTCAAGCGCTCACCTCTCGGCTGTCTTTGTAGTCAGCGAAGCTGCTGCTCATGACAGACCCATCCCGGCTCTCATCTGAGAAATGCTTCTTTTTTCTTGAAAAAAATGTGGACAATTTGCCTTTCCTGAGCTGAAAGAAAAAAGCAGAACTTCTTACTAAAATGAATAATTTAACAGCAAAATGATACAAGCCAAATGTATGGAGCAATAATGGTTCCATGCATAGGTCTAAAAGAAATTGACTTTAACTGTCACTGCAAAGACATGTTTAAATGACAAATCATGATATGCTGGTCAGGGTAGATTGGATATCATGGTAAACACAATATCACAGTAATTAAAAAGTTTTTCAAAATATTCACAATTAAAAAATATAAAATAAATCTATCACATTCTTCTAAATAATATCAATAGACGAACAATTGATTGTCAACTGCTTTAGAGAAATAGCTTTAAAACCATTGGAGAATATACATAGTGTCATGTCGGGAGATTCTGGATGGTTTAAACCGTAGGAGAATATACATAGTGTCAAGTCGGGAGATTCTGGATGGTTTAAACCATAGGAGAATATACATAGCGTCATGATGGTTTCATAGGGGAATATACATAGTGTCATGTCGGGAGATTCTGGATGGCTTAAACCGTAGGAGAATATACATAGCGTCATGTCGGGAGATTCTGGATGGTTTAAACCGTAGGAGAATATACATAGCGTCATGTCGGGAGATTCTGGATGGTTTAAACCGTAGGAGAATATACATAGTGTCAAGTCGGGAGATTCTGGATGGTTTAAACCATAGGGGAATATACATAGTGTCATGTCGGGAGATTCTGGATGGTTTAAACCGTAGGAGAATATACATAGCGTCATGTCGGGAGATTCTGGATGGTTTAAACCGTAGGAGAATATACATAGCGTCATGTCGGGAGATTCTGGATGGTTTAAACCGTAGGAGAATATACATAGCGTCATGTCGGGAGATTCTGGATGGTTTAAACCGTAGGAGAATATACATAGCGTCATGTCGGGAGATTCTGGATGGTTTAAACCGTAGGAGAATATACATAGCGTCATGTCGGGAGATTCTGGATGGTTTAAACCGTAGGAGAATATACATAGTGTCATGTCGGGAGATTCTGGATGGTTTAAACCGTAGAAGAATATACATAGCGTCATGTCGGGAGATTCTGGATGGTTTAAACCATAGGAGAATATACATAGCGTCATGTCGGGAGATATACATAGCGTCATGTCGGGAGATTCTGGATGGTTCTCAGATGCAGATGACTGGTATATGCTGAGTGCTGCCTAGTCTTGTTCTGCTATCCAAAGCATATCACTCCCAGCTCTACATTGTTCAGTTATATGTATCACCTAAAGTTGTTCCCAAATTAAGCTTAACAAATCAACACTGTGTGTGTGTGTATGTGTAGGGGAGGAGGAGGAAGGGGAGGGAGGGGGAGGGGAGGGGGAGGGGAGGGGGGGAGATAACGGACAAAGTGGCAATTTCTGGACGATTCCCATTCTTCATATTTTACTGCATATTTGCGATATTTCCTAGAAAATCTCTTTTGTAAATGGTTTCTTATCCCAAATTAAACTTTCCAATCTAACACACACACTTTGCTCCACCATGCATTTCCATTCCTAAAATCTCTCTGAAAAATGTGTTCCTTAATATTATATACAGTCCCAATTGGTTCTCTGCATGCATGTACAAGATATGTACAATTATATGCCGCCAGAGAATCCCCAAAGAAAATGTGGATCAAAAATGATTCCAAAATATTATGTGTACTAGGTGTTGCACAGCGTTCACTATGCCATGCGATTGAAGGCCCAGTCCTTCAAAATTATATAAACATTAATCAATATTGATAAATATAAATGAAGTTTTTAGTACAAGACACGATGCGTAGCTTTTTGACTTGTCTGATTTCAGATTAAAATTACCAACATCCTTTTTAAACATCTTCTATTTTTAAAATTGATTTCTATTGTCAAAATGGACTGGAATAAAGCCTTCACATTACCATTATACTCCTTTTTTGGTACTTAATGCACTCTGTACCAGAATAGCAAACAAGAAGTTAGTTGGATATTCTGGTACAGAGATTATTAAGTATTAAAAAAAGGAGTATAACGATAATGTGAAGGCTTTATTCTAGTCCATTTTGACAATAGAAATCCATTTTAAAGCTGTTTTTATTCTGGTTTGGGAATTACTTCAGCCTGTGGTATTTGTGAGAGTGGTAGCCTTGTTACACATTTCTGGGAAACATTTCTCATTACTTTTGTCAAAGTTCAAACTCGTATTTTGTCCTCCTACTACCATATGGTGAGGTACTCGGGTTGGGTGCCTGTTCTGGAACCCCCAGTGTTCACAATTTCCCTACTGTACACAAATGCTGTGAAAAAGTTTTTTTAAGTTTTTGGACATGAAGAGGCAAGAATTGTTTGAAAATCTATTACAACCCATCATAGTAAACAAAACCCTTCACCAAAATTAGTTAAAAATGGACCACTTTAGAGCATTTTTAAGTCTTAGGCAGGCACGAATTTGCATAATTTATGCAAATTTTGTGATATATAACAGGGTAACCTTGGTGTTTTCTTTTGCAAATTCTTTGTTCTTTAAACATTTATCATAAATTTTTGAAATGGTGCAGAAAATTCTGACCAAAATTTGTTGAGTCTTTGCCATGCTCCTAAATAAATTTCTAGCAGGAATGAACTTTCTCATTATTTTTAGTCACGCAAAGAAACTTAAAGAATTACATAAAGGTAATGAGCTGTCTGCCCAGTCAAACATCACAAATTTACATAAATTAAAAACTGATCAGCCCTAATTCTTTTTTATCTACCTACTGTAGTGTAGTGCTTATCATACCTGTCTTCAGACCACGAGGCCCTGGGTTCAAGCCTGGATTGGGTGGACACGCCAGTGCACCACAACTGGCTATCAAAGGCCGTGGACATTGACTTGGTTGTCGATGTTATGTCTGTCCGTACGTCGTACCTGTGTTCTCGTCCGGGTCGTATTAGGCGTTTCATGATAGCATTGTTACTATTACTATCATAAACAAATACGCAGGCGAAGACCCCGTCATTGTTATTGTGTGTTCACTCGTCGTCGTCGCCTTAATTTTTTTAATTCACAAACTGATCTGCTGAGATTGTAATACTCTTGCAACCAATATAGATATTGCTACAAATGTCCATAGACCTTCCACCTTACCAACATGGACCTTTACCTGAGTGAAAATGTTAATTTAAGCTCAACTGGAATCTTAATTAATTGATTGAGCTTGAAGGACAACATAATACTTGTGGCAAGTATGAATGAGCTCTTTAATGTTTGTTTGTTTGATGAGGGCTTAACGGCACCACGACAACGAGGGTCAAATTGTGCCTGAGATGTCAGATCATTCTAGAGGTAGGAACGAAAGGAAACAGGGGGAGAATGAGAGAAATTCAAGAACAAAAAGTCAGAAAGCTGTGATCGAGAGAGGAGGTACATGGGTGAAACAAAAACAAAGTAGAGAGGGGGTGGAAGAGGAGAATTAAATATGGTTGTAGAGGGAAGCATGATGAAGGAAGGAGATAATTTTATCCGTAGGATTTTTTTGGAAGAACTCAGCAATTGAGATGTGGGGAGCGAGGAAAGCTCTGGGAAGGTTGTACAGGGAGCAAGCAAGGAGAATGTGATGAACTGTGAGGGTGCAGTAGCTCTTTAAATACCAATATAGGTTACCACAGGCTTATGTGTGGCCCCTTTTATTAATTTTTGTGGTAAACACTATCATTTTGCCATAAAATCTGCAATTATGACATCACGTTACACTGCAAGGTCCTTTTGCAACACACTGGTGGAACCTCTGAAATGTAATAACCTAAAGTGCCCTCTACTATGCAAGTGAATATGGAAACTCACTGGAATATTCCTTCAACTGCGATAGTCATATGTGCCAACATTAGGTATAGTGCACAGTTTGGTTTGTTGATGTTTAATGGCACTGCGACAGTCAGAGTCGAATGTGCCAAGAGAGTGTTAAAAATCTAAGGTGCTAGAGTTAGGATAGAGAAATTTGAGAGAGGGAGAGGGGATAGGAAGGAGAGGAAAAAAACAATAAAATAAAAACAAGTGTGGGTAAGGATTAGATCAGGTGGAATAAGTTGCTATTGTGGAGGAAGGTGATGAATGACAAGTCTTTTACAGTGAGTTATTTCTGAAAAGATTTTCTTTTTGCTGTTTTTGTATGTACCTAAAATTATTCTTTGTTTCTAAAATGATGGTTGGTTTGGTTTGTTGATGTTTAACGGCATCGCGACAGTCAGAGTCAATGGCACCAAGAGGGTGCTAAAAACTAAGGTGCATTAGGACAGAGAGGAAAGACAGGTGGGATAGAGGGAAGGAGGGAGAGAAGGTGAATAAGGGAAATTAGCTAAGGTAATAAAAGGAAGGTGGGGAAGGTAAGGTAGAGAAGGGAAGGAAAGGGAGGTTTAGATCAGGTGGTATAAACTGCTGTTGCAGAGAAAGGTGATGAAGTTGGAGGTAGGATTGTTCTTGAAAAGATCGGAAATTAAGATGGAGGGGAGAGGTGTGATCTGGAGTTCAGGTATGTAGGACAAGTTAAGAAGATATGTTTGTTTGTTTAATAAGTGCTCAACGGAACCACGACAACGAGGGTCAAATTGTGCCTGAGAGGTTAGATTATTCTAGAGGTAGGTAGGAAGGAAAGAAAACAGGAAAAGAATTAGAGAAATACAAGAATTAAAAGTCAAAAAGCTGGTATCGAGAGAGGAGGTGCATAGGTGAAAAAGTAGAGAGAGGGGGGTGGGAGAGGGGGGACTACATATTGTTGTAGAGGGAATCATGATGAAGAAAGGAGATAATTTTATCCGCAGGATTTTTCTGGAAGAACTCAGCAATTGAGTTGTGGGGAGTGAGGGAAGCTCTGGGAAGGTTCTACAGGGGGCGAGCAAGGAGAACGTGATGGATTGTGAGGGTGCAGTGGCAATTGTTGCAGAGGGGTTGGGGGATATGCTTGATCTAAAATGACTTTGATACGAGAGGAATATCACTGGAATCTCTTTATATTACTTTCATTCATTAAAGTCACGTCTCATACAAGACCGGGTGCAACATCGTCTTCTCTCCAACCATAGCGGAAGATTATTTTCATTCCATTCCTAAGCTGCTGTGATTGGCTCATGACGACATCTAGTATAGTGTTTTGTACCTACACTTGTGTTTGACCTGGTCTTAAATCATGTGCACCTAGCATTTTAAATAATTAAATAAAATTAATACCTTATGAGCAGAGAGTATCAGCAATATGATATCAGAGTGACTGTTGTTCCTTGCAAGCTCCAGGGCTGTTTGTTGATTCTGAAATAAATAAGAAGAACATGTGTACCAGACAGTTGCATGGCCATGCTTGGGGGAGAGTTTGGGACCCCCCCAACCCTTCATCTTAGGCTAAATCTTACTAAAAAGCAAAAAAAAAAAAAAGCCATTGCCTTAAAATCTGGACCTTTTGGAGAGCTGTTGTGTTGGGGTGGGGGAGGGGTTTGATTGATTCACCACCTCCCTCCTTCCCCCATGACATCTTAGAATGGACTTTAAAAGTCATGGCTGGAACTCCAGACTTTTTGGAAGGTAGCTTCACCACAGATACAAGAGTAATATAAAGAAGGGGTTTGGAGCAGAGGACAGCCCACTTTTCTGCAGGGGTGAAAAAATAATTTGCCAAATTTTTGCAAAAAATGTTTTCATTTTTGGAAATCATTCTACCCTGGAATAATGTCTATGACGACATCATCATATTCGACTTTATTTATTACTTACTTTAGTACTTTGGCTCATCATTTTTGCCAATCCCATTGGAAAAGGGAAATATTAAACAATTAGTTCAGTGGTCATAATCAATTTATCTTATATGAAGGGGGACTTTAATAAAAACAAAATGGTGAAAAAACTACTCCAATGTCTCTGATGTGTCATCAGAAAATGTACAACAAAAGAGTAACCATCAGGTAAAATTTCAAATCTTGCAATGAACAAGCTTTTTCTAGGGGTGGGGCAAGACCCCCCCCCCCACCCCCCAATTTCCTGATCACAAGTGGAGAAATTGCACTGGTAAATTAAGTTTCCATCAAGCTTTGCTGCTAATCAGGAAATCTTTCTCAAGTTTTGGAAATGTTCCAAATTTTACCAACATGTCCAATAATTTTACCATATTTTTCTTAAATTGTACCAATTTTATGTTAATAATTTCCCAATTTCATCTCCCAACCGAGAAGAAAACTTGCAATTGGCATGATAAAATCCTCTCAGGGGGCAGTTCTCCTCTTCTCCCCAGCTTCCTACACCTTTTGCTTTAATCATTATTCTCAAATGCTTTTCATCTTCACATCTACCTTGTGTAACCACTTACATTGTTTCTATGCCTTGTGCTGCAACCAGCCTCTAATAGTAACCTAACAATCTTCTTCTTCCCCAGCCCGGATGCTATATGCAGCGGCGTATTCCCCGCCTGAAAGAAAATCACAATCAAAATAATGAGATAGATTGATTTGACTTTTCAGTATGTTGAGAGCAAAGGCCAAATAGTGCCAGAGAGGTTGAATTATATCAAAAGCACAAATGGTGCAATTTAAGAGAAGGTAACTAGAGGTGTAAAAATGCAACAGAAGAATTGATTCATTGATGGCTAGCTGACATTAAAGGAATATTGCCATGCTTTCTTAAAGAGAAAAAGTTTAGAAACAATTTATTTTAAAAATCATGTTGATATCTTATTCCTACCAGGAGATATTCAAATTTTAACGTTCACAAAAAACGCCAATAAATGAATAAGAAAAGGCTCAGTATGACATCACAGCAACACATTCTCCACAAACTTGATGTTTTTTATTAAAATCTATCATCCTTTTTTATTAGTAAAACCTGCCAGAAAAATGAATTGATGAAAGTTAGGTATTTATATACATTGCCAAATATACCCTACTTCAATAACTTTTGGAAAATTGTTTCTAATCATACAGAAACAAGCAATTAACATTCAAAGAAATACATATACATCTGAAATGAAATTGTCTCTATGACATCATCAAACACAAATTCATCATACTGTACAAAAACTTTAAAATGCAATTGGAAAATCTTTAAAAATCTATATTTCTAAATGGAATTTAATATCAACCTGATTTTTGTACCAAATTGGCTCTAAAAGTATGCTCTTTCAAATTAACAAAACCATGAGAATATTCCTTTAAAGGTCAAATCATGACAGAGAGGTTATAAACAGAACAAATGGTTGCAATATAATTGGTGGCAAACTAAGAGGTGTAAACATGTGACAGGTCGGAGGAGAAAGAATAGATAATGGTGCATGACTCCAGGGGTTGTCAAGTAGAAGAGAACTTTCTTTCTTGCTTTGTTTTTGCCAATGTTTTTGGTACCAGTTGGAGAATGGCTAGTTTTATAGTTGATATGATTAATCACATGAAAGATGGGGTTTTTTTGAGGGGGAGGGGAGAGGGTAGTATTTAAAAAGATCTGTGATGGTTTAAGAGTGGGCAAGTAATGGTCTGGAGAGGGTGAGAAAAGGACACATTTGAATAAGAGCTGGGAGAATTAAGAGGGTCAGAAATAGTCAAGGTGAGAGCAGATGACTTCATCCATGCGGGCAGACTGTTTTACGTAGGGTTGGCAGATATTATGGTTTGGATGAAAGCTATCACCAGGTTGGTTATCAATTTAATGGTAATCATGCATACATAGGAAAACAAAGATAAAACAGCAAAAGTTCAAACTAATCTTAATCAAATTAGTTTCTTCAGATAAAATCTAATCAAAAGGTCACTGCCTTGGATATGTCATCCCTTCAGCCTTGGATCTATCATCCCAGGTCAGCCTTGGATATGTCATCCCAGGTCAGCCTTGGATATGTCATCCCAGGTCAGCCTTGGATATGTCATCCCAGGTCAGCCTTGGATATGTCATCCCAGCTCAGCCTTGGATATGTCATCCCAGCTCAGCCTTGGATATGTCATCCCAGCTCTGCCTTGGGATATGTCATCCCAGGTCTGCCTTGGATATGTCATCCCAGGTCAGCCTTGGATATGTCATCCCAGGTCAGCCTTGGATATGTCATCCCAGGTCAGCCTTGGATATGTCATCCCAGCTCAGCCTTGGATATGTCATCCCAGCTCAGCCTTGGATATGTCATCCCAGGTCAGCCTTGGATATGTCATCCCAGCTCAGCCTTGGATATGTCATCCCAGCTCTGCCTTGGATATGCCATCCCAGGTTAGCCTTGGGATATGTCATCCCAGGTCAGCCTTGGATATGTCATCCCAGGTCAGCCTTGGATATGTCATCCCAGCTCAGCCTTGGATATGTCATCCCAGCTCAGCCTTGGATATGTCATCCCAGGTCAGACTTGGATATGTCATCCCAGCTCAGCCTTGGATATGTCATCCCAGTTCAGCCTTGGATATGTCATCCCAGCTCAGCCTTGGATATGTCATCCCAGCTCAGCCTTGGATATGTCATCCCAGCTCAGCCTTGGATATGTCATTCCAGGTCAGCCTTGGATATGTCATCCCAGCTCAGCCTTGGATATGTCATCCCAGCTCAGCCTTGGATATGTCATTCCAGGTCAGCCTTGGATATGTCATCCCAGCTCAGCCTTGGATATGTCATCCCAGCTCAGCCTTGGAAATGTCATCCCAGCTCAGCTTTGGATATGTCATCCCAGCTCAGCCTTGGATATGTCATCCCAGCTCAGCCTTGGATATGTTATAATCAAACTATGTTTGGATATTGCTTTTGTTACATATGGTTGATGATAAGAAAGTCACAAACAACTGTAAGGATGTGATAGTATATTCAACACATAACTTTTTTATTTCAAAGCAATGCAACATTGACAGTCCTTGTAATTAGCACTTCAATGCTACAAACTTTTAAAAAACACAGCAAACAAGAACTGTGGAAGGACAGTATGCTTGACAATTCAAAGCTAGTATAGAGAATGGGCTTATTGAGGGAGGTATGTAGGGTAGTAGGGGCAGATGATTTCAACTCACTTGAGCTTTCAAAGATGCACTTACATTTTCATTGTGCACTACAAGCTTCAAAATATCTTTAAGTTTTCCAAGATATTTTAAGACAAAAAAAGCTCAAGGTTTCTCGACCCAGTAACTTAAAAAACATGTAAAAGCTAGCAGTCTTTAAAACTAAAATACCTCTTTAGCTCTATCAATTGAATAACAAAGAAAGGAGAAACCCTGACTTGCCAATGTCAATGAAAGAATGTCATTAAACCCCCTTTCCAGCCTGTACCCTCCTGCAATCCCTACTCATTCCCAGAACTACATCCTGGATTGTAATACAACTTTCAATTTAAGAAAATATGTGTGTCAAGCAAAGTCAAGCAGCATGAAATATGTACAACAGCATTAAAAGCAAAATTAGGCGAAACAATATTGCTTAACATATGACAAACTAAACATTGGAAACAATACAAATCCCCTCACTGCTAATAATGCATATTCGAGACTGTCCCACATTCCATCCCAACCTGTCCCAAATGTCATCCTATGCCTATACTCCATGCAAAAACACCTGAAAACCAGATACTGTATGTCATTCCACCACTTGCATGACCCACATGCCATCACAACTGAAATCCAGATGACATCCCACCACATGCCATTCCGCCCTGTCCCACATGTCGATCCACCCTGTTCCACATGCCAACCCATCATGTTCCACATGCCAACCCACCCTGTTCTACATGCCAATCCACCTTGTTCCACATGCCAATCCACCCTGTTCTACATGCCAATCCACCCTGTTCTATAAGCCAATCCACCCTGTTCCATATGCCAATCCACCTTGTTCCACATGCCAATCCACCCTGTTCTACATGCCAATCCACCCTGTTCTACATGCCAATCCACCCTGTTCTACATGCCAATCTACCCTGTTCTACATGCCAATCCACCCTATTCTACATACCAATCCACCCTGTTCTACATGCCAATCCACCCTGTTCTACATGCCAATCCACCCTGTTCTACATGCCAATCCACCCTGTTCTACATGCCAATCCACCCTGTTCTACATGCCAATCCACCCTGTTCTACATACCAATCCACCCTGTTCTACATACCAATCCACCCTGTTCTACATACCAATCCACCCTGTTCTACATGCCAATCCACCCTGTTCTACATGCCAATCCACCCTGTTCTACATGCCAATCCACCCTGTTCCATATGCCAATCCACCTTGTTCCACATGCCAATCCACCCTGTTCTACATGCCAATCCACCCTGTTCTACATACCAATCCACCCTGTTCTACATGCCAATCCACCCTGTTCTACATGCCAATCCACCCTGTTCTACATGCCAATCCACCCTGTTCTACATGCCAATCCACCCTGTTCTACATACCAATCCACCCTGTTCTACATACCAATCCACCCTGTTCTACATGCCAATCCACCCTGTTCTACATACCAATCCACCCTGTTCTACATGCCAATCCACCCTGTTCTACATGCCAATCCACTCTGTTCTACATGCCAATCCACCTTGTTCCACATGCCAATCCACCCTGTTCCACATGCCAATCCACCCTGTTCCACATGCCAATCCACCCTGTTCTACATGCCAATCCACCCTGTTCTACATGCCAATCCACCCTGTTCTACATGCCAATCCAACCTGTTCTACATACCAATCCACCCTGTTCTACATGCCAATCCACCCTGTTCTACATACCAATCCACCCTGTTCTACATGCCAATCCACCCTGTTCTACATGTCAATCCACCCTGTTCTACATACCAATCCACCCTGTTCTACATACCAATCCACTCTGTTCTACATGCCAATCCACCCTGTTCTACATGCCAATCCACCCTGTTCTACATACCAATCCACCCTGTTCTACATACCAATCAACCTGTTCTACATGCCAATTCACCCTGTTCTACATACCAATCCACCCTGTTCTACATACCAATCCACTCTGTTCTACATGCCAATCCACCCTGTTCTACATGCCAATCCACCCTGTTCTACATACCAATCCACCCTGTTCTACATACCAATCCACCCTGTTTTACATGCCAATCCACCCTGTTCTACATACCAATCCACCCTGTTTTACATGCCAATCCACCCTGTTCTACATGCCAATCCACCCTATTCTACATGCCAATCCACCTTGTTCCATATGCCAATCTACCCTGTCTAACATGCCAATGCATCCTGACCAATACCCACCCCACCCTGCCCTACATACAATTCCACCCTGTCCCACATGAAATCCCACCCTTATCCTAATTCCTTCAGTTACTTTATCATCATGTCATCTTCTACCACACATTCTGCTTATTGTATATCCTAATTTAAAATTCTTTAGAAGCAAGGAAACTTTTATGTGCTTCTTCATTCATGGCAAGACAAATATTTTGATTGCAATTCATGTCAGGAATGTCAATATCATAACAAAACTAGAAATGTGAAGTTAGTAAGTCATAAGGCATATATTTCTGATCTCAGGTCAAACATTTTGCATTAAAGTCTAGTTACGCAAATAACCTAAACTTGATATGTACACTATACCTCACCATTAAGTGTGAATGCAATGCTCTTCATATTTGATTATGCAAAATCATTATACTCACTTTAATTCAAGAGATACCAATACCAAAATATACAGATATTTTCATTGCTATGCAAATAGGCTAATTAGTATGCACATACAATCCCCCAATCATGCTCAACTGAACAGTATCAATGCCCTCTACCACTGAACCAAATAGCAAGTTATTATCTCAGGTTAAATATTTTGTACATATGTCTATTGTTATGCAAATAACCTACTTAATATGCACACTACACTTCACCATTGAGTGTGGACAATGGTCTTCACATATATGATCATTTGTGTTAAGCAAAATCCCCACTCCAACTTTAATTCAAGAGATATCATAGATACAAGTATTTTCATTGTTATGCAAATAAGCTAATTACAATGCACACACAACCCCCCACAGATGCTCATTTGAACAGTACCCATGTCCTCTACCCCTGTGCCAAGTTACATGAATGTACACCATTCATAACTTAGTTATGCGCTCATGTTAAACATTTTGCACAAAAGTTTATTGTTATGCAAATAACCTTATTAATATGCACACTTCACCTCCCCAGTATGTGTAGACAATGCTCTCTACATATATGATCATTTGTGCAAATGAAATACCCACATCTTCTTTAATCTAAGAGATATCTCATGGATACAAACATTTTCATTGTTATGCAAATAAGCTAATTAGTATGCACACACATCCCCCAATCATGCTCATCCTCTCCAACATACATTAATGTACACCATTCATATTTTAAGTTATAAAAGCTTTAACCAAAAACTTTGATCAGACAAATATTTCATTGTTATGCAAATAAGCTAATTAGTATGCACATACAACTCTCAATCATGCTCATTTGAACAGTACCCATGTCCTCTTTTCCCTATGCCAAGTTATATGAATGTACACCATTCATAACTTTAGTTATAAAACCTTTAACCAAAAACTTTAACCGGACAAATATTTAATTGTTATGCAAATAAGCTAATTAGTATTCACACACAACCCCCAATCATGCTCATTTGAACAGTATCCATGTCCTCTTTTCCCTATGCCAAGTTACATGAATGTGCACCATTCATAACTTGTGAAAACTATAACCAAAAACTCATAACAAAAAACTTTAACCAAAACTTTACAAAAACTTTAACCAAACGCTGACGCTGGGGGTAGTAGAATAGCTTGACTGTTCTTTGAATAGTCAAGCTAAAAATGGTCAACGAAGTGTCAGAATTTTCAATCAAAGAACAATTTGCTTATTAGTCAGTCATGGTTCTAAACATTAAAGTGATAAAAACTGAAATAGAATTGCGATGAAAGAAGTCAAATATTGTATGTTAAAGGATTAGTTCAGTCGTTTGAAAATAAAGGTTAGGAAAATTGGTCTCGCATTTTTCAAAGCCCTAATAGAGAAGGATCAATGCTGCCTCTCAATCACACTCCAACTGGGTAGGTGATTCATGTATGCTGAGTTTGACCGGATAACAATAAGTTCTAAGCACAGATTTACTACTCACTCCATTCTGAGCATGCAGGGTGCATCCAGCGCTGATCAAAATCCTGGCACACGTCACATGACCAAACAGACATGCAATGTGCAATGGCGTCTCATTGTTTTGCTGTAAGGTAAAAATAAAACAAACAAAGTGACAAACGGTTAAATATTTGAAAACAATTTTTTTGGAGAAAATAAGTGACACAAAGTGTCGTCTTTATCAGAGGAAAAATGTCCAACTTTACACTCCAAATTATTCACCTTTTTCACAAAGACAAAGGACAGGGAGTTTTCATCCTCATTTAATATTTACAGATTTGTGAATGAAATGCATAAAAACAACAATGAAATATTATGATTAACTCAATGAGTACCCTGTACCAACACTTTAGATTCTTCCTCACCCATTCTACAACTTTTCTTGTTTGATTTGGTAAAAGACGTATGATTCCCCCCAACCTCACTTTAAATACATATATATGTATATATATACACATATATATATATATATACATATATATATATATATATATATATATATATATATATATATATATATATATATATATATATATATACATATATATATATATATATATATATATATATATATATATATATATATATACATATATATATATATATATATATATATATATATATATATATATGTTTGAATATCTGTATACTTTTGATGAATTCATTGCCAATGCTATATTAATGTATATATATATATATATATATATGTATATATATATATATATATATATATATATATATATATATATATATATATATATATACATATATATATAATATATATATATATATTAAACATGTTGATATACAAGTTACTTGTTTTCATGTTAAGTTTTGAATATCTGTATACTTTTGATTAATTCATTGCCAATGCTATAAATAGTGTAATGATGTGGCATTGCTTTCACTTGCCAAACACAAACATGGCTGTAAATTAACATGAGCCAGGTCTCCCATGCACAGACTAGTCTAAATCATGCCTAATCATGTCAATTAATGTCACTTCACATAAACAGACTCAAGCCTATTTTTCAGCAATGAACGTTCCAGCATTAATGAGCACAAAATCATAGTGAATATAGCTGCCATGGGTGCTATAGTGACAACAGCTTCATGAATTATGCTTAAAGGTATATGGACATAGTAAGGCATATGAGACATAAAGTCTGACATGATCCTTATTTCACATGATAGAATTAAAAATAACAAATCATCTGACCAAGTTCCATAACTCCTGGAGAAATCTAATGTATTTGTTGTAATAATTAAAAATATAATTGCTACTACTAAATAGTACAATGGGAGCTGCCATTTTAATTTCAAAACATGCAGATTATGATGTCATCAGCCCAACAGGATGTTGGAATGCTTTGTATTTCTTTATAATCTTTCTCAAGTTTTCTAGCTCATAAAAAATTGTTTTCCTTTTGTAAGGGTTAAGGACATTTTTGTGTACAAATGAAATTATCAAAACATGCTGTTAAAACTGTGTGTCACATTATTTTTTATTATCATTAGCATATGGACTATAACTTCTAATTATAATAATTTATATTATATTTCATGTACAGTGCTTATGAGCATGTTTTTTTCATGAATTTTAGCACTATAATATTCAGTCTAATAATAAAAATAATAATAATTTTGGAATAAAAACATACTATAAAGTTGTAAAGAAATACTTACATTCCTTAGTCTCTGTTGGGGAAATGATGTCATCATTCAGAAGATTTCAATACAGAATTAAGCAAAATGGCAGCCTCCATGTGTTGACTTTAAAGATGGATAACTTGAGATAGGAATGAGATTTTGACTTGCTGTTTTTAGTAGTTGGTTTAGATTTAAATACTCTATCATATGAAATAAGGATTATATCAGACTTTATGTCTCCTTTAAGTGTTTGGGTATACCTTCTAAAGCAAGAAATTTACAAAATTTTGAGGTTCGAAACCCCCAGAAGAAACATTATTAAGGTCCCTTGGACCACCTCATTTTTGGATGTTGATGTCAAAAGTCATGGTTGGACCCCCGTGGATCTTCCTACTACCTGCAATCATTGTCATCTTTTTTTTTGCAACGATTGAAATTACGGCAAGAAATTTTAAAGGAATTTCATAACAATTCTAAGGTTTCCTCCTCACATTTCTACAACACAAATTTTTCACATATCAAAAATACTCAAAACATCTAGCATTTTATAAATGCTTGTCATGTGAAGTGTAATAGAATTGGCTTGAATTCTGCTGAAATTTGGCAGTCATTATTCAGATCAATCAGATAAAACATTACATCACAGTGTATGAAAAATTAAAATTACCAGATATTGGTCCAAAAACAAAAAACAAAAATTGGGAAAAGATAGATCATGATAAACACAATTCCTCTTGCTTCTGGCACTGGTACAAATATAGGGCACACCACACAGAAGAGATACTTATTTAAAGGTAGCAAATACCTTAGCAAAGCTTGCACCAGAGCATACTTGAAGACTAGATATCGTGTTAACAAAGATAAAACAAACCCACTACAATCCAACATTTCTGATTGGTTGAAATATTTACACAATGCACGAACAAGCCAGTCAATTACCACCACGGAACAATCCAACATTTCTGATTGGTTGAAATATTTACACAATGCACCAACAAGCCAATCAATTACCACCACGAAACAATCAAACATTTCTGATTGGTTGAAATATTTACACAATGCACCAACAAGCCAATCAATTACCACCACGAAACAATCAAACATTTCTGATTGGTTGAAATATTTACACAATGCACCAACAAGCCAATCAATTACCACCACGAAACAATCAAACATTTCTGATTGGTTGAAATATTTACACAATGCACCAACAAGCCAATCAATTACCAGCACAGAAGTGACGTTATTCGTATGATCAGATTTATTAATCAAGGCTCAAGCAATTTTCTTGAGACGAAATTCCCCCTTTAAGTAGACTCACTTGGTTTTTCACATCCGGGTGTGTGCCTGCCTTGAGTAATAGTCGGGTGCTTTCGTTGTGACCATTCTGCACGGACAAATGTATCGGTTTCTGCCCATTCTGGAGGAAAAGAAGAAAGCAGTATCTCTATTAATATTGTTGTCAGGGAAAACGTGTTCTATCACTCTACAAAATGCCTCTAAACGAGGTAGTCTACTGTTTCCTTGAAAATTTATAATCCCTGATACCATTTTTAAAAGAAGTTAACAACACAACATTGTCAAATATCAACATTTCCTTTAACAGGAATTATTGCACCATCAACTAGGATCCATGCATTGGAAATGCCACCTTTAATAAAACTATGGGTATTATTATTAGTATTATTATTATATACCATATATTTTAAGTGCTCATTTCAGAACAAAATATGCCAGCTCACAAGCACTTTACAATGGAAAACAAAAATATAACATATACTTATACATAAACTTATTCTTGTACTTATAAATAAACTATGCCCTACTATGAGGGTATGCCCTCTCATGGTTGAAAATCTGGCAGTTCTTCTTCCAAACAGTTCTTTTCTTCCTCTGGTTTTGCAAAAGCTTGTACAATTAGAAAAGCACTACCAATACCAGGTTAAGTGATAGTTAAGAAAAGCTCAATTGAGCTATTAGGCTCATAGAGGTGGTGCATAATCCCCGCTTTCAATGGCGCAAGCAGATGAAAGTACTCCCCGGTTTCAATGGCGCAAGCGGATGAAAGTACATGACTCCCCCATTCACGTGACGCCAGTCCATCGCAGATTAACTCCCCAGCATTACTGGTACTCATCTTACAACTGAATGGACAGAAGCAAGTAGAGTAAAGTGTCTTGCTTAAGGAAACAATGCAGCATTCACAACAGAAATCGAACCCGGTCCTTTTTGAATACGAGCATAACTCCTTAACCACTGCACCTCTCAATAGTTAATAAGCCCTGAAAATTAGTGGTCTGCTATAAAGAGACATTTGTGACTAGTTTTCAATAAGTCTTCCTGAATTGCAATGTTATAATTTCCCTCTTGAAATGATCAATTTTCCCCAAACCAGGATTGAAAGTTTGCATGGCTTTCCAACCTTGACTTTTCAATCCTTTGCCATTACCTTACCTTATTAACAGCATGGATATTGGATTTCCCAACTTTTACGAGTGCATCTACAGTTTGACTGTATCCATTCCATGCAGCCTCATGTAATGCTGTGTTTCCATTCTGTAAAAGATCAAATATTCGGCGTTCAGAAAATTTCAGCGAGCACGCTCAAGAAAGAAAGAAGTTCTCGTTTAAAAAATACCAGAACCAAAAAGGTTTTGTGGTTCCGATGCTTTTTATATGCTGATTGATTTGCAAGTTTTGTATAAACTGTCATGTCATTGCATATCATGAAATATTTGTTCCATGATATTTATTATTAAGCCACAACTAACATGCAGATCAATCAAATAGACATACCAATTGACAACACTAGCATGTGCACAATAATCAACACCATTATCATAGCAAGTATGATGCAAAATAGACATATGGTTGCTCATGTATCATATTTGAAGAAATTTACATTATGCTCCGCCTACTCATTAATATGCAATGTATTACCACCAAAACCAACCGGGCACATCCACAGATCATGGGCTATCTGTGTACTACATATGAATCCAGTTATCATTCTTTAGATATCGTGATTACAAGCTCTTTTCAGCAAAATCATATTAAGTGCTGCCCACTATGCATATTAATGAAATTCATCATTTTATACCATGAATATATACACACTAGCTAACATCATAACTATACCAAATATGAAACAAAACAGATATGCTGTTGTTAAACTATGAGCATTTAAAGATTTTTACATTAAGCCTCGTCTAACTCATTAATTTGCATGACATCACCACCAAAAACAATAGGGCACATCTAAAAACAATAGAGCACATCTATGGACCATGGGCTATCTATGTACCACATATGATATCTGTGCACCACATATGATATGAATCTACTGTACCATTCTTGAGATATCGTGTTAACGAGCTCAGTGTTACACACAAACACACACACATACACACATATGCCATCATGACTGTATAGGTTCCAGATGCTATGGCATCGGAACTGAACCGAAAATGCATATGACACTAACAACAGGTAGGAATAATGCAATAAACTACAACTTTTAGCAAGTGTTACATTTTTCAGATAAATTGATAACTTCTTTTTTTTGCTTCTTCCTAAATAAATCTGAAAGTAAATCCACTAAATGATTTTTTGTCAGGAGATGCCAGTGAACATCCCTACCTTCTGACATAAGCATACAAAGGGAAGGTTGATAACAGCTCAAAAAAATCTCTAAAATTTGAGGAAATGGATGAATAAGTTGAGGGGAAATGGCTGTTTATAATAGGACAAATAATGAAGAAAGGTCATCAGCACATATTTGTCAACAGGATACCAACTTTTATTTCAAAACTAGGTGATAATCACTAAATCCACCCGCTGCCTTATTAGCCACCCAGTGAATTTTCAGCCTATATGCTCTAAGTGTAGTAACTGAAGAGGTTTTGCTCAAACAGGCTTAAAATCAGAGAAATGGCTTCAAGTGCCATTGGATTGCTGCATTAACACAGCAGTAAATCATTACGAGCACTAAAATAGTGCAATTGTCTATGGAGTGTAGGTGCAATTTGATGATGTGCTTAGAGGGTTACCCCAAAGGTAACCTCTGAATGAGTTATGGGTCATTAATGAGTTTAGGGTTGAAGGGTTAAGGATGCTAGATGAGGAATAGCATAACTATGAGAGCTTTTCTATGGGTCTTGTTTCTATATAGGTGACAGAATATGAAATAAAACAGCAATGGTTGGGATGGTACTGGGTCAAATGTTCAGAATATAACTCAGCAATGAAAATTCATATATCAAGCATAACCATGCACCAACCCTATTGGGGAAAACTGTGACACTTGGATCTGAGCAATGCACAAATAAAAAGTTCAAAAAACCCATCTTATTACAAATTAAGAGGCAAAATAAAAATGTCTGAAAAGCTGACAGAAAACTTCCTTTTTAGTAACAATTTCATTGCTAATATTTTGACAATTGGTTTCTTAATTATTTTTTTTTATTTTTTTAACAGCATGCATAAGTCCCATGTCAATAGTGCCAGAGAGGGTATCAAATGGTGTATGTGGCATGAAAGAGAAGGTGAATATGATTAAAACATGGTGGTATGCTGGTAAAATGCATGGTTTGTGAAGCAACATTAGGTACATAAGAGAAAGATAGCAAATTGCTTGAGGAATCAGCCAAACTTGTAGGCCTACCAATTACTCCCAAAAAGTACCTTATTAAATGAGAG
This sequence comes from Chiridota heheva, assembly GCA_020152595.1. Lineage (NCBI taxonomy): Eukaryota > Metazoa > Echinodermata > Holothuroidea > Apodida > Chiridotidae > Chiridota > Chiridota heheva. The sequence goes on from JAIGNY010001509.1 coordinate 511,794, forward strand.
CTTAATAAGTGCTTAACCTAAATTTACAAGCTTATTTGGCCTTTTAACTCTCCTATGAACGGAGAACGTAACTATCTGCCCACGGAATTCTGACCAAGTATGTGACATGGGAAGGTGTGACACCCTAACACATTAATAACGCTGTCACAATTTAATCATAAAAGTCAATGACCTTTGAACAACATTAGCCGAAAAAGTGAAATTCAGCCCCAAAGTTGGTGAATTAATCAACAATACCAGATCATGGTGGATTGTCGTAAAAATGTCTTGAGCCAAAATTTTGGTGCAGCTAGTCAAGCAACAGGACACCCGTTATCACTTAGTAAGTGGCCTCCCCAGATCCGTTGCTCTGACCAACAACAAACACTTTTAGAACTTTGAAAAGAACATAAGCATACACAATGCATATACATGTAATGTAAAGAGAGTGAGGTTCTGAAGCCACTTACAACTGAACATAGCATAGGCATCAGGCCCAACACATTCTAATGGACAAGAGCTTTTTGTCTGAATAATTTTTTTGTTTCTGTTACATTTTGGCTGATTTCATTACGTTAAGTTCAAGAATACCAGCAACGACCTCCTTTTGCTTTTAATGGTTTTTGGGACTGATTTTTCCCTGATATCCACATTTGCTCCCCAACCCCGTCCCACATGCTTATATGCATCTTAACCTAATGCTACTATATTTGATAGCTACCATATTTGCAACACAAATACATGAAATGCGTCGAGAGCGATATCTTTAGTTCTTTACCTCTCCTGCTTTTACCTTTTAATAGTTTTTGGGACAGATTTTGTCCAGATAACCTCATTTGTTCCCCAACTGCATTCCACATGCTTATATGCATCTTGGCCTAACGCTAACAAATTTGTGACACAAATACATGCAATGCGTCAAAAGCGTTACCTCATCTTGCCTTTCTACTTAGCACCCGTCCTGAAAAAGTGTTTTAACCACCTCGACGTAGCCATCTATCCTCATTTGTTCCCCAACCCCCCATCCCGCATGCTTATATACATCTTGACTGACCACCATTTGAAAACTAACATATTTGTGACACAAATACATGCAATGCGTCGAGAGCATTACCCTATCTTGCTTTTCTACTGAGCACCCACCTTGCAGAAGTGTTTTAACCACCTCCACATAGCCATCTACCCCCATACCCCCCCAAACCCCCTGTCCCGCATGCTTATAAACATCTTGACTGACCACCATTTGATAACTAACATATTTGAGACACATATACATGCATTACGTCTAAAGCATTACCTCATCTTGCTTTTCTACTGAGCACCTGTCGTGGAGAAGTGTTTTAACCACCTCGACATGGCCATCTACCCCCATTTCCCCCAACCCTCCTGTCCCGCATGCTTATATACATCTTGACTGACCCAACATTTAATAGCTAACATATTTGCGACACAAATACATGCGCTACGTCAAGAGCATTTCCTTATCTTGCTTTTCTACTGAGCACCCATCTTGCAGAAGTGTTTTAACCACCTCCACATGGCCATCTACCCCCATTTTCCCCAACTCTCCTGTCGCATGCTTATATACATCTTGACTGACCCAACATTTAATAGCTAACATATTTGCGACACAAATACATGCGCTCGTCAAGAGCATTTCCTTATCTTGCTTTTCTACTGAGCACCCATCTTGCAGAAGTGTTTTAACCACCTCCACATGGCCATCTACCCCCATTTTCCCCAACTCTCCTGTCGCATGCTTATATACATCTTGACTGACCCAACATTTAATAGCTAACATATTTGCGACACAAATACATGCGCTGCGTCAAGAGCATTTCCTTATCTTGCTTTTCTACTGAGCACCCATCTTGCAGAAGTGTTTTAACCACCTCCACATGGCCATCTACCCCCATTTTCCCCCAACTCTCCTGTCCCGCATGCTTATATACATCTTGACTGACCCAACATTTAATAGCTAACATATTTGCGACACAAATACATGCGCTGCGTCAAGAGCATTTCCTTATCTTGCTTTTCTACTGAGCACCCATCTTGCAGAAGTGTTTTAACCACCTCCACATAGCCATCTACCCCCAACCCCTGTCCCGCATGCTTATATACATCTTGACTGACCACCATTTGATAACTAACATATTTGCGACACAAATACATGCAATGCGTTAAAAGCAGTACCTCATCTTGCTTTTCTACTGAGCACCTGTCGTGGAGAAGTGTTTTAACCACCTCGACGTGGCCATCCACCACCGACCTATGCAATGCGGTGCACCCATACTAAAGGAGAGATGAGGATGACAAAAGAAATCACAACAAAGAAAACGAGACTCATGACAAAGAGGATGAATAATAGACAAAAGTGTTAATCAATTATTTTTGGAAAATGGCTGCTACTATCTTATATTAAAGAAACCCTCGAATGAAAAGTAAGGTGTTGTTTTAGCTTATTCATGGGAATTTTAAAAAGGTCACTTTTTTAATACAGTTGTCATTGAAAAATAAATTAACCATTACTCTACCATGCTGCGATATTATCACCGTTTTGGGTGCCCCCAAATTGATTCAACCTCCCAGGTGCATTTAAAAAAAAAAAGTTGGTAGAGTAAAGGTTAATCAACCCGCAACAAATGTGCCAACTCAAAAATATATTCAGCATGGTCCCGTTGGGCCGCCCAACAGGTCACTAAAGTGGAACGAGCCCAACCTTGCTGCTAGGAAGACAGAGGACTATTCAATAATTAGCCTGTGCTTAACTCTTACTCTACCACGCAGCGATAATATCAATGTTTTGGGTGCCCCATCTTTGACTCCGCCTCTCAGGCGCATTTTCGAAAAAGCGCTGGTAGAGTAAGGATTAAATTTTTATTACAAATGACTGTTTGATTTGGATACTCATGCCAAAGGTTATCAGTACCATCATATGCAAGAAAAGTGTATTTATTTTCTAAAGACTAAAGAAAAATACCTCCTCACATTTCGGCCAAGTGAACCTTAAGCGATTGAAGCTTGGGCGATATTCGATATTGCTCTTTGAAGATATACTGACAATATTGCTGCTGAAAGGTATTGATTTTCAAGTTCCAAATTTGATTTCTTTAAACATTATGAACCAATCGGTTTATACCAAAAAAAATCATAGTTGTGCGTAAACAACTAAAAGCATGTTATAACCGTTCTATTTTTCAGATTGAGCATTTCTTATTTCAATCCATCAAAATATATTCAAAATTTAATACAAAACCAAAATTTCCATCAACTTTATCAATACAGCTTGACGGTAGCATTATCCGAGCCTTATAAGATTGTTATTAAGTCCATGTCCCTAAAAACTACAGGTTAAATTCACAACATGGTCAGCACCAAAGAGTATTCTACGCTTCCTGGTGAACATAATTTTCATCTTCCACTCTTTCAAATTTTTTATTTTACTTAAAGCCAAAAAGATTTTATGTGAACTAATTTAATAACGGAACTCATGGGGGGGCTAAAATTCAAATGTATGTCACTTTTACACACAAAACGATTCTATTATTCCCCGACAGATTGAAAAACAATTTTCCCATGGGGGATAGAGGTCCCTGATGGAGGTGTAAGCCCCCTCGCTCCCTATCGGCACCTTGGGTAAGGGGATTTTGTTGAAATTTTAATTCCTTGGAAAAAAGAAAATAAAGATTATTGGTAACTTTTGTAGCTAATTGCCAGCTTAGGCAATAGTTTGTTGCCACTGGTTTGCAAAAACTTAGTTTTGGAATTAGGTAAGTGGATTAGCATATCTAAATAGTACCAGGTAAGTGGATTAGCATGTCAATAGGGTTTTTATTATTAAAAGAATGATTGACCAGGCAGTGAGAATATATATATATACATATATATATATATATATATATATATATATATATATATATATATATATATATATATATATATGTATATATAATATATATATGTATATATATATATATATATATATATATATATATATATATATATATATATATATATATATATATATATATATATATATATATATATATATATATATATATATATATATATATATATATATATATATATATATATATATATATATATATATATATATATATATATATATATATATATATATATATATTTATTCATATAAATACATACATACATACTATATATATATGTATACTATATATATATAGATATATATATATATATATATATATAGATATATATATATATATATATATATATATGTATATATATGTATCTATATATATATATATATATATATATATATATATATATATATATATATATATATATACTATATATATATATATATATGTATATATATATATATATATATATATATATATATAGATATATATATATATATATATATATATATATATATATATATATATATATATATATATATATATATATATATATTACTATATATATATATATATATATATATATATATATATATATATATATATATATATATATATATATATTTATTCATATAAATACATACATACATACATGTATTGTCTGAATGAAAACCAAAAGTGAGTTAATATGAAGTGACCGTAACACATTAAAACTACTGGGACTGTGGAGGATGCTAAAAGTATGGGTGATCTAGGGGACCACAGCAAAGAAGGAATTTCCACTTAGATATCTAAACTTGTTCCATGTATGGACAAAGTTGCCTTAACACGACTATGACTGACATAGTGGGGGCCTGTACCCCTCCCCCTTTGTAACCCCTGAAAGGTATTATTATATATATATATATACTAATATCATTAATACAAATTAATAATATTAAGACATATTAACAACATTAATATATATTAATAACATTAATATACATCAATAATATTAATATATATCAATAATATTGATATATATTATTATATATTATTATATATTAATATATATTATGATATATTAATATATATTAATATATTTATAATAATATCAATATATATTAATAAGATTAATATATATATTAGAATATATTAATATATTTATATATCCCTATCCATCACTAATAGCATACAAAAGCTCCCACATGTAATAATGCAATAGCAACCACGCTTCATTGCCACTAATGGTTTTCACAATCACTTGTGCGTAATGATGTTATTCAAATCTAAAATACCTTGATAGATTTATTGACTTCATTAATGCGATGTCTACCCACCAGGTGCGAGGGAAAATGGTTCAAGTCCCAATTGGTTCACATCAAAGACATTGCAACATTATCAGCTGATGCCATTTAAACTATTTATCAAGGTATGAGGACAGTAACAGGTAACTACGGTCAAATTGAATTGGGCTTGGTCAAATCAGAAAATGTTAATGATCGCTTTTGTTTCATTTTCAAAAGTTATAAATTTGTGGGGGCTCATTAAAGCTCCTGTATATATTATGCCAATTTTAAATCAAGGGCATAGGAAGGGGCACCTATCAGGGGAGACAAGGACCCTAAAAATTTCCCAGTTAAGCTTAAATTGCAGTGGTAATTTTTTTTATCAAATGTTACTGATTGTCACAAAATTTCCGTTTCAGGGCAAATAATTAAAGTCCATTGATTTTCTGAAAATTTCATTAGTTTTCTGGAAATTATTTAGAAATCTTCTGGGAATTTTCCTGGAAAAATATCCATCAAATTTTGAAAAATGTTCATCAAATTTCAGGTATTTCCTTACTTATAAGAAACGTTCGTCCATTTTCATTCAGGAAATGTCCTTCCATTTTGGGGAAATTTTACCAACTTTTTTTTCATGTCTTTAATTAAAATCAATAGCTAATACTTCTTTGACTTTCACTGACATCTTCCAGGTTTCAAGATATGCATAGGAAACACATGATGTTCCAGGTTTCTAGGTATACATAGGAAACACATGATGTTCCAGGTTTCATGGTATGCATAGGAAACACATGATGTTCCAGGTTTCAAGGTATGCATAGGAAACACATGATGTTCCAGGTATCAATGTATGCATAGGAAACACATGATGTTCCAGGTTTCAAGGTATACATAGGAAACACATGATGTTCCAGGTTTCATGGTATGCATAGGAAACACATGATGTTCCAGGTTTCATGGTATGCATAGGAAACACATGATGCTCCAGGTTTCAAGGTATGCATAGGAAACACATGTTTCAGGTTTCAAGGTATGCATAGGAAACACATGATGTTCCAGGTTTCATGGTATGCATAGGAAACACATGATGTTCCAGGTTTCAAGGTATGCATAGGAAACACATGTTCCAGGTTTCAAGGTATGCATAGGAAACACATGATGTTCCAGGTTTCAAGGTATGCATAGGAAACACACGATGTTCCAGGTTTCAAGGTATGCATAGGAAACACATGTTCCAGGTTTCAAGGTATGCATAGGAAACACATGATGTTCCAGGTTTCAAGGAATGCATAGGAAACACATGATGTTCTAGGTTTCAAGGTATGCATAGGAAACACATGTTCCAGGTTTCAAGGTATGCATAGGAAACACATGATGTTCCAGGTTTCAAGGTATGCATAGGAAACACACGTTCCAGGTTTCAAGGTATGCATAAAAAACACATAATGCTCCAGGTTTCAAGCTATGCATAGGAAACACATGATGTTCCAGGTTTCAAGGTATGCATAGGAAACACATGATGTTCTAGGTTTCAAGGTATGCATAGGAAACACATGTTCCAGGTTTCAAGGTATGCATAGAAAGCACATGATGTTACAGGTTTTAAGGTATGCATAGGAAACACATGATGTTCCAGGTTTCGAGGTATGCATAGGAAACACATGATCTTCCAGGTTTCAAGGTACGCATAGGAAACACATGTTCCAGGTTTCAAGGTATGCATAGGAAACATATGATAGTCCAGGTTTCAAAGTATGCATAGAAAACACGTTCCAGGTTTCAAGGTTTGCATAGGAAACACATGATGTTCCAGGTATCAATGTATGCATAGGAAACACATGATGTTCCAGGTATCAATGTATGCATAGGAAACACATGATGTTCCAGGTTTCAAGGTATGCATAGGAAACACATGATGTTCCAGGTTTCAAGGTATGCATAGAAAACACATGATGTTCCAGGTTTCAAGGTATGCATAGGAAACACATGATGTTCCAGATTTCAAGGTATGCATAGGAAACACATGATGTTTCAGGTTTCAAGGTATGCATAGGAAACACATGATGTTCCAGGTTTCAAGGTATGCATAGGAAACACATGATGTTCCAGGTTTCAAGGTGTGCATAGGAAACACATATTCCAGGTTTCAAGGTATGCATAGGAAACACATGTTCCAGGTTTCAAGGTAGGCATAGGAAACACATGTTCCAGGTTTCAAGGTATGCATAGGAAACACATGATGTTCCAGGTTTCAAGGTGTTGGTTATGGAATGCCTAGCCATTACAAACTACTTAATATATTTTTTTATTTTTGGGGTGCACCAGTTAGTCTCTACATCACCAAAGTTAGCAATTAAGATTGAAACAAGAAATGAAAAGAAGAACCCAAACACTTGTACTCCTTACGTTGTCCTGGATGTCCAAGCTACAACCGAGGGCGACACACTGCTTGGCCGTCTCAAGCATACCGTAGTGGGATGCATAGTGAAGAGCCGTTCTGCCATACTAGAAAAAAATAGCAAAGAATATGATTTAAATTATTCAGATATGAATAACTCTTCCAAAAATTTGAGGTGGATGTAAGCTTATTCAAGCACATTATAGCAAAAACTTGTAAAACAGAATTTCAGAAATATTTCAAATGAATAAGATTTTACCCGAATATTTGCAGAAAATTGTATTCTTCTATGCTTCCCTTTCTTAGATCTTAAAGGATTAGTTCAGTGGTCAAGCATGTCCATCTTACATGAAAGAGGACTTCAAAAGAAACAAAATGGTGAAGAAAGCATTCAAAAATCTTATTCCGTTAAGGACATATTCAAGTTTAAAGGATTAGTTCAGGGGTCAAGCATGTCCATCTTATATGAAAGAGGACTTCAAAAGAAACAAAATGGTAAGGAAAGCATTGCAAAATCTTATTCCATTAAGGAGATATTCAAGTTTAAACTTTGGTATCATTTCTGTAAAAACAACTGAATTCAGACTAGTTGTGATGTCACAGCCTCAGATTCCTCAAAGTCCTAATGTATTATAAAGAAAGTTTATCTAATTTTTTCAATATTTCAATTATTTTTCCTCAAACTTTCTTTAGGTGGTATTTTATAAAAACCCTTCCTAGATTCAGTTTTACTTTTTTTGACATATTCCATGGTTTTAAAAATCAAAATCACAGGAAAAATACAATAGAATACATAAACAATTTGAGGAATCTGAGGCTATAACATCACAAATAGTCTGATTTCATTCGTTTGTACACAAATGATACCAAACTTTAAACTTAAATATCTCCTTAATGAATAAAATATTTAAATGCATTCTTCACCATTTTGTTTCTTTTGAAGTCCTCTTCCATATAAGATGAACATGCTTGACCACTGAACTAATCCTTTAAACTTAGAACTGCAAAAAATTGAGATGTCCATGATGCAAACCCAAACAGTTTTTAGAAAATAATCATCATAACATAGATATCAAAATATTTTTGTCAACAATAATCAGTATCTGATTTACCCACATCGTGACAGCCCTACTAAATATTTTGTCACGAAGGTTCCAATTCCTACAGTGGCTCATTTTTAAATAAAAATATGAAATTATTTCTGAAAGATCTATTATGGAAAGGTTTCAAAGTTACTACATTTCAAAGAGTGTTGAAAAGTAACCTTGCTGTGTACAGTGTGATGTCATAGATGCATGTGAGTGTTGAAAAGTAACCTTGCTGTGTACAGTGTGATGTCAAAGATGCATGTGAGTGTTGAAAAGTAACCTTGCTGTGTACAGTGTGATGTCAAAGATGCATGTGAGTGTTGAAAAGTAACCTTGCTGTGTACAGTGTGATGTCATAGATGCATGTGAGTGTTGAAAAGTAACCTTGCTGTGTACAGTGTGATGTCAAAGATGCATGTGAGTGTTGAAAAGTAACCTTGCTGTGTACAGTGTGATGTCATAGATGCATGTGAGTGTTAAAATGTAACCTTGCTGTGTACAGTGTGATGTCAAAGATGCATGTGAGTGTTGAAAAGTAACCTTGCTGTGTACAGTGTGATGTCATAGATGCATGTGAGTGTTAAAAAGTAACCTTGCTGTGTACAGTGTGATGTCAAAGATGCATGTGAGTGTTGAAAAGTAACCTTGCTATGTACAGTGTGATGTCATAGATGCATGTGAGTGTTAAAAAGTAACCTTGCTGTGTACAGTGTGATGTCAAAGATGCATGTGAGTGTTGAAAAGTAACCTTGCTGTGTACAGTGTGATGTCAAAGATGCATGTGAGTGTTAAAAAGTAACCTTGCTGTGTACAGTGTGATGTCAAAGATGCATGTGAGTGTTGAAAAGTAACCTTGCTGTGCACAGTGTGATGTCAAAAATGCATGTGAGTGTTAAAAAGTCCCCTTACTGTGTACATGGTGATGTCATAGATGCATGTGAGTGTTAAAAAGTAACCTTGCTGTGTACAGTGTAATGTCATACATGCATGTGAGTGTTAAAAAGTAACCTTGCTGTGTACAGTGTGATGTCAAAGATGCATGTGAAAAGCATTTTTATTTTTTCATATATAACTATACAAATTAATTTTCCTTTTTCTCTTTTTAAAAATGTTTGCTACATGATGCTGTATATAAAACATCTCAATAAGAAAATGTTTCCAGTAATTTAGAAAAAGGATAAATTTCAAAGAAATATATCAAACATGTCTTAAGAGGTGCAGCTACTGTGTGACATCACCCTGTTGTATTGGAAATACTGCACCAGTCAACATGTGCACCCAAATCTGTAAAATGTGATACGATCATAAAAGGAGTCAAATATCAACAGCATGTTTCACCAATTCATTTCTTTAATTAGGGTGTTTCAGCTGACGTCACAAGGTCATGTTACTTTGTTCATATCGCCATTTTGTCGGTCAAAACCAGTGTCGTTTGCTGTACATTTAATTAGATTCACATACATTTGCATGTTGTTATATCAGATTATTTTTGCAAGATAATTATTCTGGAATTTTGCTGTGCCGTTGGTTGCACTAATAGATGTGTGCCGGGAATAAAAAGACATTTTCTCGATTTCCATCTGATCCTGATCGACATTCGAAGTGGGTTTCTGCTGTACGACGCAACGGCTTTCAACCCAGGCTTTCAACCTATGGTAGGCCTTACACACTAGGATTTGCAGTGAACACTTTATATCAGGTATGTCGGCTTTGTCTGAGCATAATGAACAATCAGATGGTGTTAATGTGTTAAAGTTACTCTTTGTATACCCAGTGAAAATACAACTTAATTAAGGAAATTATGAAGAAAAATCGGAAGCGAGCAAAAAACTGCAGTCAGTAAAATTCTGAACTGGTACTGGTATGTTAGCATGTAGCATGTTTGTCGTACGTGTGACGTGACTGAGCTGTGTGAAGACGCGTGAAACGCAATAACACCGCTGCCCGGCAAAATGGAGTCTAGTTGAGTTTAGAGTCATGTGATGAAATCCCTCTATAGTCTTCTTTCAAATAAATCCTCATGAAACTAGAACTGTCAGAAGAACAGAAGGCCTAGGCCTGTCTGCTCGACTATTCAAAGCTAGCATAAAGAAAGGGCTCATTGGGGGCAGTATATGCAGAAATGGGACTAGTAGATTTCAAAGCAGATGTAAAATTACTTGAGTTTACGCAAAACCTTTTTCTTTGCTTTAGATTTTCACTTTTTACTATGTGCAAGACATGAAAGCTAACACTCTTTATACTGACTGAAACACCTCTTGTAGTTATATCCACTAAACCACAAGAGAGGCTGAATGACTAATTCGAATGTCTATGAAAGATTACATTATTACAAAGCATCCTTGTCACATGATGCAATTTTTTTTCATTTACCTACCAAACTTACCTCTATTCATCTTAAACCATTATTGGAAGTGGAAAATACTTTTGTTTTTTTGTTCTTATACAATTCAGCCCTTCCCAACCCAACCCACCCCAGCCTTCCCCAACCCAACCCTCCCCAACAAGCCCAGCCCTCCCAGCCCAACCCAGCACTCCCAAAGCAAACCCAGCCCTCCCCAAGCAAACCCAGCCCTCCCCAACCAAACCCAGCCCTCCCCAACCAAACCCAGCCCTCCCCAACCAACTTTCCACAACCCAACGCTTCCAAAATCAATCCAGCCCTCTTCAACCCAGCCCTCTCCAACCCAACCTCTCCAACCCAGCCCTCCCCAACCCAGCCCTCCCCAACCCAGCCCTCCCCAACCCAACCCAGCCCTCCCAAACCAAATCCAGCCCTCTCCAACCCAGCCCTCCTCAACCCAACCCTCCCCAACCCAACCCAGGAATATCTCTTGATGGTGGCACTACTGGATCAAGTGTTTGAATATTAGTCTATTTGACACTATTCTATCATAATTTATCCAATTTAATTTTTGTAAAATAATGTTTCTTCACTTTTTCTTATCAAGTGATTGGCAACTAAATTAACTTCCAGCTTCGAAATTTTGATAAACATTCTTCAAACAGTTTACTAAGATTTTAAGGCTCTGTAACAATACCACGCCTCAGGTGATTTTTAAGCTGGTGTTTCCTTTTGTGCTGCAGACAGAATGTGTTCACCAGTCATGCTTCTATAGAGAGTATTTAATCTCTTTGTTGTGACATCCTTGTCAATTTTGCTTTCATTGAAATTACAGGATTATCCTTTTACTAAGACGACTTTTCATCCAATTGTAGCTCAAAGGGTAAAGTTTGGTTGTAAATAAACCAAACACTTCAGACAAATGGTTAACATTTTCTGAAAGTTATTCTTTCCCATAAATAAATGCCTTTTTGAAAAGAAATGGCATGAGTCTGTTGCAATCTTAACACATGTACTAGTGAACATACCTGTTGAGTATAGTAACGAACTGTTTAGGGAATTTGGTCTGAAGGCTGGAAAACTAGAGGGTCATAAAGCTGATGTAAAAGCTGAACATACTGTATAACACATAAATTTACTTTAGATCAAAAGGTTATTCTGCAGGCACTGTATTTGTATTTATCTATGAATAATATTAAATTTCACTGATTGTTCTGAATTTAACTAGTACAGTAGCACCTAGGGGCATATGCAAGTGTGACACTTACAAATAATTGCAAAATAGCAACAAAATCCACCAAATTTTCATCAAAACTGACCAATTTGTATTTCACTTTTAGGCATATGCCAGGGAAAGCACATGTAAGTCACAATAACTTGTTTTCAGTGTGTACCCAATGAATTTGCCAGGATGGAAAGTGGATGAACACCCTGCTTTTTTTGAGAAGTGTTCAGAGAACCATGCAGGCAATGAAACCCCTACCATCTGGACCAACGGCTTTACGTCCCCTCCGAAGTACGGTGAGCGCCACCCAACCATTGGCCACTTTTCACAAAGGTCAGGTGGGGGAGAAAGTGTGATGCAGAAGACAAACCTCTGCGCTTGATGTCAGCTTATATCGTTCTGCATATCTGTGGACAAATCGCTGGTTAAATTGTTGTTGGACTTGAACCTGGGACCTCCAGCATCTCAGTCGTATGCTCAGTGAACTAAACTACCTGCCTCCCTTTTGAATTAAGAGCTTTTGAATTTTTTCCGCAAATTTAATTAAGAAAATATGAAATTAAGTTAAGTATCTCTAGATTTTCTGATGTAATTAATTAATCCACTGTCTTAAGTCTTTTGTTTTAATTGTTTCATGTGACATACAGCTGTAGGCCTATCTGATTAAGTATATGTATGTATGTATATGTATGTATGTATGTATGTATGTATGTATGTATGTATATGTGTATGTATGTATATATGTGTATGTATGTATGTATGTATGTATGTGTGTATATGTATGTATGTATGTATGTATGTGTGTGTGTGTATGTATGTATGTGTGTGTATGTATGTATGTGTGTGTATGTATGTATGTATGTATGTATATATATATATACATATATATATATATATATATATATATATATATATATATATATATATATATATATATATATATATATATATATATACAATATATAGACCATTTATACCCACAACCAACTTTTATGATGGAAGCATAGAGCAGGGTTGGAAAAACCACTCGCCTGCTCACCATAGGCAAGCCAAAAAAATTGCACCGAGTAGAAACACTATAACATACTTTAGTAGTCGTCATACTTAATTAAGCGTCGCCAGCTTGTATAAATGATTGGCGAGTGACTTTTTTTTGGTATTTTTCCAACCGTGGCATAGAGTCTCTGTAAGAGTCTGCATATGTTGTAGAATTTGAGGCACAAAATTCTACAACAATTGCATAAGGATCTTTGGCATGCACTCAACTATGTCATTGTTTTTGTACTTTATAGATTGAAAATTTTTGGACCAATTTGGACCAATTTTTTTTATATTATTAATCGATATAAACTTGCTACTGTATGTCACAACATGTGCACAATTTAACACGTCAAGGTCTTTGCTTTCCCTGCACTTCAAACCTATTCTAACAAGCATCATGATATCATTTACATTATCAGTGAAGTCATTGATCTTCACGAAGTTCAATCTTTTGTATATTTTGTGTCACTGAACGACTGAAGTGCATTTGGTACAGTTGATGAACTCAAATGACCTTCGTCCCTGATGAGGTGAATGACTGTGATGTATAGAATGTTGGACATATGGAACCAAGGTCGTGTCTAGCTATTAGTTCTTTCATTTTGTTTGAGTGGCTTAAGCCCCCTAAAAAAAATACATCATACTAATTAGACGTTCACCACCCTACTATCTTGGTCCAACATTGAAGGCTTTTGGCCCCAAGTTGTAGATTTTGGTGCAGTGTTGAAGACATTGGCGTAGGCAGGTTTTTTGTTTGGGGACTACTCATTGGTATGATTTTGAGCCGTGACAGTATCTAGCGGAGCGCCACCATGATTGGCGCGTGGCGTTCAGAAAATTTTTCCAATAAATGCTGCCTTTAGATTGCGAAATGGCACTTCCCAGGCCAAAAACTTGCAAATTTGAGGCTGTTTTTTTTTTTATTGTTCACAATTTTGCCAGAAAGTTGCTGTACATTTTGCCCGAATTCTTGGTTGCCCAGCATTTGATTTCCGATAAGGCATCTAGTGTATATTTCAAAAAGTTGCATAAATGTTACAACTGCTGTGTGTCGTTCCACAGAAGCGTGTTTCGCATAAAGCGTAATCAGGTGCTTCTTGGTCATGGAAATATCAGAGTCACTTTCTATGAGGCTCTTCAACAGATCCGTTTTTTTGCACTTGCTCGAAAAGTCGATGAAATTTTCGCACAACATTGCGGAAGCACTCAAATTTAGGCAGTGCATGGCGCAATGAAAATAAAAAGGCCAATGGAGCTGCCTTTTTATTGTTGCTGAAGCACCAACCCGTTCACTGGCCATGGATCCTGCCCCATTATAGCCTTGTCCCACACAAAGAGACAGATTCAAACCGAGCTCACAAATCTTTCTTAGCAGCGTTTCTCCAATAGCTTTGCCACTCAACTTGGTTTCATTATGCTCAATTTCACCAGGATTATTAGATTTGATGTCAGAAATCAAGTCTAATACCATTACCGTGTCCTCATGCAAACTCCAGAATCGCAAGGTGAAACATATCTTATAACAATTGCCAGTTGTTCCCTTTTTGGCGATCAATGTTTCATCAGCTATGATGGACCAGAACTGTGCTTTTTGATGTTAGCAACAACACTTTCCCTAAACATGTCACCAGCAAGCGCCAAATAGAGTTCATTTTGAATCAAGGATGATAGGTAGGTTGCATTAGCATGGGAAGTTTTTATATGGTCCTTCAAAAGTAAATCCCCACTCTGAAAGTCGAAAAGCGAAGTAACCCTAAAATTTCCGTCATTTTCTGTTCCGCCATCCTATTTTTCTGGACTGTGAACATATATTAAAAAATGTATGTTTGCTTCACCCACACCGGCGATGACAAATAGCTTTATAAAACTCGTGGAACTAAGCCTATATTAAAAGACGATAGAAGAACAACAAATGGTCACTTATGTATACATATCATTAATATATTTACTGGACTGGGCATACATTACCTTCATCCGTGTTTTCCCTTTTCCTTTTGAAAAACCATATCACGAAAAGTGACATTTTCAAAATTCAAGTTCACCAAACTTAATTACCGCCTTCAGAGTTTAGACAAATTGATTTCTATTTGTGGAAAGTTTTGAGCAAAATAATAGGGCACTTGTAGTACTTTGTTATCATAAAGCAGTAGCAGAATGGCGCTATCTTCCATCGTCATCGCGTAAGAACAGGCTTGGCAAGTTCATGGCTCTTGACAAATTAAAAATTGCGTCAAAATTTCATTTAAAAATTTGAATTATTTTTTGTTTTGTTTTACAGGGATACAACGAATTTACATTACAGGGAATGCAGGGAGATTCGCATTTCATGTATGGCATCTGTACGATACATAGGCATATAGGTGTAATTTAATTTTTGTAAATATGGGATTGGGGGGGGCCATGGCCCCCGTGGCCCCCCCTCTGGCTACGCCAGTGGTTGAAGATGTTTGGCCTTAAATTGTACATTTTATTCCAAAATTGAGAAATCAATTTTTAGTCCATACTTGAAGATTTTTGGTGCAAATTGGACGCGTTTTGGTCCAAAGTTAATGATAATTGAGTTGATAAGAATACCAAATGCTAACATTTATGTTTTCTCTGTTCATTTGATATTTCAGCTTATGGCATATGTCACTGAATGGAACCCTTCTTGTGATCTGTTGAGTAAAGGAGACACTGCCAACAAGTAAACAATCAATTTTTCCCATTTGTATATATAAATATATATATATATAAATATATATATATGTATATATATATATATATATATATATATATATATATATATATATATATATATATATATATATATATATATATATATATATATACATATATATATATATATACATATATATATATATATATATATATATATATATATATATATATTTAAATGTATATATATATATATATATATATATATATATATATATATATATATATATATATATATAAATGTATATATATATATTTATATATATATATTATATATATATATATATATATATTTATATATATACATATATATAATATATACATATATATATATATATATATATCACAAATTTCACAATCTTGAGAAATATCCTCAACTAATTACTTTTTACTCGTTTATGACTTGAAAAACTAAATCTATTTTTTCAAAATCTAAAGGACCAAGTTTTTCTCAGAATTTAAAGCAATTTCAAAGATTATACTTAAGTAGTCAGACCGGTCTATCTCACTGTAAGCAGAACCAAGGTGGCCTCATCCCCCTCAACCAAAAAAGTAGCAAGGGGGAGCTTAAGTCATGCTTAGCCCAAAAAAATGTTGTTCTAAAAGATAGTCTCTTTTTTTGTGTGTATCATCACCCCAAGACAGACTTGCAATCTGATTGTGCAATAGCAGGGTGACTGTGTTTTTAGGCATGATTTTAACCCCAGCTATGTTCTGCTTCCATATATACTGTATGCTTCCAGCTTTAGCAAAACTCAATGTTCATTCAGCCACTCCCTTTTTTATATAAAGCTTCCCACCCCACTTTAAACACCAAAACCAATAGGGCACACAAGCAGACAATGGATTATCTGTGTGCTACATATGACCTGTATCCAAAGTAGTGTCCTTGAGTTATTGTATGTACAAGCACTTTTCAGCAAAACCAATTAAGCCCCGCCCACAATGCATATTAAATCATATTCATTTATTTCATACTATTAAAATGTATACACTAGCTAACAATATAAATATACCAAGTATGAATCAAAACAAATATGAAGTTGTTAAAATATGAGCATCTGACAATTTCTACATTAAGCCCCGCCTACTCATTGATATGCATGACATCATCACCAAATCCAATAGGACACATATACGGATCACGGGCTATTTGTGTACCACATATGATATGATTCCAGTTTATTATTCTGTAGATATCGTGTATACCAGCTCTTTTCAGCAAATACATATTAAGCCCTGCCTACTATGCATATTAATTAAATTTAAAGTTTTTATACAATGAACACATACACACTGGCTTGCAACCTAATTATGTCAAATATGAAACAAAACAGACATGTGATTGCTAAAATATGAACATTTAAATATTTTTAAAGTAAGCCCCGCCCACTCATTAATATGCACGACATCACCAACAAAAAGCAATAGGGCACATCTACAGTCCATGGGCTATCTGTATACCAAATGTGACATGAATCGAGGGTACTGTTTTTGAGATACTGTGTTTACAAGCTTTTTTTTCTTCAGCAAATTCATATTAAGTTATTAATGAATTTCAACGTTTTTAAACCATGAACATGTGCACAGTAGCTAGCATCATCACTATATCACACATGAAATAAAACAGACATACAGTTGTTAAAATACGAGCGTTTCAATATTTTCACACTAAGCCCCGCCCACTCATTAATAAATACGACATCACTACTAAAAACTATAGGGCACATCTACAGACCATGGGCTATCTGTGTACCACATATGACATGATTCCAGTGTATTGTTCTTAAGATATCGTGCTTACAAGCTTGCTATCAGATACACATACGTACAGTACATACACACATACTGCAACCAGTGAGTTCACAACTGGTTATCAAAGTCTGTGGCCGTCTTGATATAATGTCCAGCACTGGATGCTTTCAGGAAGTTAAATCTTGCTATGCTATACATACACACACACATAAACACACACACACACTCCGGCATGACTGCATAAGTTCCTTATGCTATTAGCATCGGAACCAAAAATGAAATTTCATGCGAATATTCCTTTCATGAATAACATGTTGATACCCTTTGGAACATTGAGGAATTACTTTGATGCCCACCTCCTGCCGCAAGCAATACTAATGTAGCTTCTTCCTTTGTTCTACTCAGTTAAGGTACAATGCATTATGCATGTAACCATGGCGATTCCAAACAAAGATATATCATCTTTATAAGATAGCATCATCTATTCCGTGCTGTAAAACCTAGATTCAAGTTGACGCCGACCAAATTACACTTGACTTTTAAGTTGTAAAATGGCTAAATAACAAACAAATAAATTTCAAACTGAATTACACAAAGGTCACACTTCTCTTGATTATAATCTACACCAGGCAGGTCAAAAGTCAAATAATTTTCCAAAGAATAGGCATGTGAAAGTTAATGACCTTCTCTAATGCACTCTAAAATTGCTTTGTTTTGGAGGAAACTTGAGAGTATCGTTGTCCCTTGGTGATATTTTCTTGTCAATTTCAACTTCCCTTTGGCTGTTTTTGTCATCTGTTTTCCATACTTTGACCCAGAGGGAGCCGTGTCTATCTGGATATTAGTCTTTCTGGAAATTAATCCCCCAAAAATTGCTAATTTCATATCATAAAAAGTGATATTCTGCTAGAGTGCACGTTATGGGGGTTATGGAGCATTTTGTAAACAATGGGAACCTATAGAAAAGTTGGTCATGTGAGTTACGTCAATCAAGTTCCAAATTCAAGATCATTAACATGATTTAGGGGTGACAAATGCCCTTAAAATTGGATCAAAATACTAAATAAATATGTTCTTTTCCTTGAAATAATTGTACAGATTGCTTGTAAAGTTTGAATGTATATTGACAGTGACTTCTTTCAGTACAAACTGAAAGGAATAATGTTGATCTACACATTTGAGCATTTTGGGAGCGGGAATCTGGCAAGCTAGATATACCTATATCCTCTCTCTAGGGGCATAGGAAGGTCATCTCTCAGGGGGAGGGGCAAGAACCTTAAACATGTCCCGGTTTATACAAACAGAAAAATTGCACTGGTAAATTAATTTTTCATCAAAAGTTGCTGCTAGAAATTTCCTTCAATTTCTAATTTCCTTCCTTTTTGGGCAATTTTCTTTTGATTTTCGAGAAATGTTGTCAGATTGAACAAAATTCAGACCCCTAGCTTGATTTAAAAAAAGGCAGGGTGGTAGACTTGTTGAAGGGCATATTAATAGCGTCTTTTCGGCATGAAGTCCAGGGGCCCCCCTTAACGCTCAATCCTATGGTGAAGAAGCTTTGGGATATGAGCTATAATTATACTGTACTTCAGAATGAAACTATTCTGCTTAATAGGACCATCCATGAGCCAAACAGGGCAATTGCTTATTATGTTATCATTCTGTGTTCTGTATCTATGTAAGGGCGTTAATTAGGATTAACTTATAACTAGAACGGTAAATACCGTCATGGTTCGCATGCCCATGCAAATTGACACCCATATCATATGATCCGGCCAATTATAAAAATGGCATCTCACACTTAGGTCCCACATGGCATCCTATGTCCCACGTGGCATCCCAACCCATGTCCCAGATGGCATCCCACCCCATGTCCCACATGGCATCCCACCCCATGTCCCACATGGCACCCCACTCCATGTCCCACATGACATCCCACCCAATGTCCCACATGGCATCCCACTCTATGTCCCACATGGCATCCTACCCCATGTCCCACACAACATCCCATCCCATGTCCCACATGGCATTCCACCATATCTCCCACATGGCATCCCACCCCATGTCCCACATGACATCCCATGTCCCACATGGCATTCCATCATATGTCCCACAGGGCATCCCATCCTATGACCCCATGGCATCCACCCCATGTCCCCATGGCATCCCACCCCATGTCCCACATGGCATCCTACCCCATGTCCCCCGACATCCCATCCCATGTCCCACATGGCATTCCACCATATCTCCCACATGGCATCCCACCCCATGTCCCATGGCATTCCACCATATCTCCCACACAGCATCCCACCCCATGTCCCACATGACATCCCATGTCCCACATGGCAATCCATCATATGTCCCACAGGGTGTTCCACCATATCTCCCACATGGCAATCCACCACACAGTGTCTCATGGCATATTCCACCATATGTCCCACATGGCATTCCACTATATGTCCCCACATGGCATCCCATGCTATGACCACATGGATCCCATCCTACATGTATGTCCCCATTAATCCAACCATATGTACCACATGACATCCCTCCCTATGTCCCACATGGCATCCCTCCTGTGTCCTGCATCAGTGGCTTCCCACCTGATGTCCCACATGGCATCCACCATATGTTCCACATGGTATCCCTCCCAATGTTCCAATGACATCCTACTTTATGTACCACATGGCATCACATCCCATGTTCCCATGGCCTCCCACCCTATGTCCCACATAGCCTCCTACCCTATGTCACACATGGCATCCTACCATATGTCACACATGACATCCTACCTTATGCCACACATGGCATCACAACCTATGTCACACTCTGTGTTACTCGTGGCATCCCACCATGTCCCACATGGCATTCTACGCTGTTCCACATAGCATCCCACCCCATGTCCCACATGGCATCCCACCCCATGTCCCACATGACATCCCATGTCCCACATGGCATTCCATCATATGTCCCACAGGGCGTCCCATCCTATGACCCACATGGCATCCCACCCCATGTCCCACATGGCATCCCAACCCATGTCCCACATGGCATCCTACCCCATGTCCCACACGACATCCCATCCCATGTCCCACATGGCATTCCACCATATCTCCCACATGGCATCCCACCCCATGTCCCACATGGCATTCCACCATATCTCCCACACAGCATCCCACCCCATGTCCCACATGACATCCCATGTCCCACATGGCAATCCATCATATGTCCCACAGGGCATTCCACCATATCTCCCACATGGCAATCCACCACACAGTGTCTCACATGGCATATTCCACCATATGTCCCACATGGCATTCCACTATATGTCCCACATGGCATCCCATGCTATGACCCACATGGATCCCATCCTACATGTATGTCCCACATTAATCCAACCATATGTACCACATGACATCCCTCCCTATGTCCCACATGGCATCCCTCCCTGTGTCCTGCATCAGTGGCTTCCCACCTGATGTCCCACATGGCATCCCACCATATGTTCCACATGGTATCCCTCCCAATGTTCCAATGACATCCTACTTTATGTACCACATGGCATCACATCCCATGTTCCCATGGCCTCCCACCCTATGTCCCCACATGGCCTCCCCTACCCTATGTCACACATGGCATCCTACCATATGTCACACATGACATCCTACCTTATGCCACACATGGCATCACAACCTATGTCACACTCTGTGTTACTCGTGGCATCCCACCATGTCCCACATGGCATTCCCATCCCTGTTCCACATAGCATCCCACCCCATGTCCCACATGGCATCCCACCATGTCCCACATGACATCCCATGTCCCACATGGCATTCCATCATATGTCCCACAGGGCGTCCCATCCTATGACCCACATGGCATCCCACCCCATGTCCCACATGGCATCCCACCATGTCCCACATGGCATCCTACCCCATGTCCCACCGACATCCCATCCCATGTCCCACATGGCATTCCACCATATCTCCCCACATGGCATCCCACCCCATGTCCCACATGGCATTCCACCATATCTCCCACACAGCATCCCACCCCATGTCCCACATGACATCCCATGTCCCACATGGCAATCCATCATATGTCCCACAGGGCATTCCACCATATCTCCCACATGGCAATCCACCACACAGTGTCTCACATGGCATATTCCACCATATGTCCCACATGGCATTCCACTATATGTCCCACATGGCATCCCATGCTATGACCCACATGGATCCCATCCTACATGTATGTCCCACATTAATCCAACCATATGTACCACATGACATCCCTCCCTATGTCCCACATGGCATCCCTCCCTGTGTCCTGCATCAGTGGCTTCCCACCTGATGTCCCACATGGCATCCCACCATATGTTCCACATGGTATCCCCTCCCAATGTTCCAATGACATCCTACTTTATGTACCACATGGCATCACATCCCATGTTCCCATGGCCTCCCACCCTATGTCCCACATAGCCTCCTACCCTATGTCACACATGGCATCCTACCATATGTCACACATGACATCCTACCTTATGCCACACATGGCATCACAACCTATGTCACACTCTGTGTTACTCGTGGCATCCCACCATGTCCCACATGGCATTCTACGCTGTTCCACATAGCATCCCACCCCATGTCCCACATGGCATCCCACCCCATGTCCCACATGACATCCCATAGGCTCCATAAGAAGTCTCATCCTAGCTATCACAGTCACTGATTGAGCATACTATGTATGAAAGTGTCAGTTCATATAATAACTTATATGCAAATGACTTGTTGAAATGGGGTGGGACGCCATGTCCCACATGACATCCCATGTCCCACATGACATTCCATCCCATGGCAATCCACCCTAGGTCCTGCATGGCATTCCACCACATATCCTACGTGGCATTCCACCCTGTTCCACATGGCATCCCACCCCATGTCCCATATGGTATCCCACCCCATGTCCCACATGGCATCCCACATGTCATCCCACCCTATGTCTCACATGACGTCCCATAAGCTCCATAAGAAGTCTCATCCTAGCTACCACAGTCCCTGATGGAGCATAATATGTATGAAAGTGTCAGTTCACATAATAACTTATATGCAAATGAGTTGTTGAATAAGAAATAAGGGGTGGAGTCAAATAATTATGCCTGATATAGCCCTTGGTGTATACAACATGGTAAATATTATATCATATGTCCCTCATGGCCCCCATCCATGTCCCACATGGCATCCATCCCTATGTTTATATGCAATCACATCTTGTCACACTCCCTGACTAAGCATGCTAAATAAAAAAGTCTGGTCAGGTCATATACTGTAGTAACTTTATGCAAATGACCACAATAATAAAGGTGGAGTTTAAAAAATCATGCCTGATATAACTGTTTGGTGCCCAAATATTTTGAAGAATCTTAAGGAGTTCAAATCTCAAGTGCTACAAGAGAGACTTGAGGATCTCTGAAGAATATTGGAAATTTATATCATTTTACAGTTATCTTCTAAGAAAATATCAAATATATTGTAGATTTTTGAAGGAACTAGTCTTTAATCCTAGCATAAGTACCTCTGAAAAACTTTAACATTTTATAAGGAAATTCTGAGGAATTATCAAAAAACTTTTACATTTCTGAGGAAATCTCAGGACAAATCTGTGGACGGCCGGATGTAATCGCCATTACATAGGTTCGCATAATGCTATGCATGCGAACCAAAAATAAAAAAAATTATCACAAGGGGAAGGGAGGACCCCAGGGGGCAGGGCCTCCTCCCAGGGAAAAGTGGTGGGCCCACGAAGGGGCAGAGCAGGCTTGCCCAATGAAACAGCAAAGCAAGGGGTCTAAAATTTTCAATAAATTAACTAAATTGATTGATTTCGACCAATTTCTTTTATATTATGTTATTTGTTTCCCAATTCCACGTACCAACCAGAAGAAAGCATGCCAACGGGAAGGAGAAATCTTTTTTCAGTTTGCTGGTTCCAACTTCCTATGCCTCTGCCCCTCTCTCCGTGGGCACTGTGGTATCGTTATCTTACCTTATCAACATCAAACTGTGCCCCTTCTGGCACCAGCTGCTTTATGGTCTCCACATCTCCCTTGCAGGCAGCCAATCGCAGCTTGTCGTTCAGACTTTGCTCCCCTGTAATAGACATGGTGAGGTCATCTCGGCGTCTCTGGCTGATACATGGAGGTACAAACAACTGGGTTAAACTTCAGGGTAGAGCGAGTTTCTGATGCTTCTCTGGTCACTTCTTCATACACCACCTGAAAATAAAAAGTAGAACCTATAAATTCTTCAGCTCAAACTCTTCTTTATTTCTTTTACCTGTATGGACCTTCATTCACTACTAGCTCATTTTTTAAAAGAAAGAATCTTGTCCCAAGAAAATTACTTAACACATCACCAGTGACTCTGATACAAAATAGTGATGTCATGCATTTTCATAATGGTTATTGCTTGGCTTAAGTCAGTATTTGTGTAAATATTTCAACCAATCAGAAACGTTGAGTTGCGGCACTAGGATTTGGGCTGTGGGGGGAAGGGGGGAAGCAAGAAAGGGGGAATTTTGTCTCATGGGGTGGGGGAAAATTTTCCTATTGTATAATGTTATAATGAATTATGAATGTTGTGATAAAACAGATAAATCAATGAAATGAAAAGCATTTAAATCAGGAAAAAATATCACTTTTTAAAATTTCTGGGAGGGGGGGCGCAATGCAATCTCATGGTTTGCTTAAAACAAACTGCTGCAGGAAAGTATACTTTTACATCCTTAACAAATGTTGTAATATCTTAATTTTTTTAAATATTTTTTCCTGAATAAAGATTTTTTTTTAATTACACCATATCATTAATAAGTATTTCTTTTACCAAGCTTCTATTTGTTTTACTGTAACTGCTAACATGCTGCAAATCTGGTGGGTAATCTTCAACATATCTCACAAAAATATTTCAATTATAAGCATAACAAACTTTTCAGGAAAATGAGGATGTGATATGCTTTCAGTCCTTTACAGACATGGTATACACCTCTAAGACCATATGTATTTCATCAAGTTTTGTCTTTGTGCTAGATACTTACCCCAGGTTGGTACAACATAAATCAAGGTACCAACAAATTTTTCAGAACATCTTTATCTTTATGATCTTTTATCACCCTTTTGAGTGTTTGATGCTAACCCACTTCACTGTCAATCATATTTTGAGAGTAAACACTTCAATTCTTGAAAACATTTAATTCATATGCAAGAAGATTGTGCCATGTACTGTGTAACAGGATATCAATTTTGCCATAACATATGTAGAACATCTTCAATAACTTTTGACATGTACAGAGATAACATAGCATAGCATAGCAAGGTTTAATGTCCCGAAAGTATCCAGTGCTGGACATTATATCAAGACGGCCACGGCCTTTAATGAGTAGTTTTAAATGAGACAAAGTCTGATGCAATCCTTATTCCATATCCAACTGCCAAAACAGCTAAGATCTTATTCCTATCTCAACATATTCATTTTTGAAGTCAACAACATAGAGACTGCCATTTCGTTCAATTCTGTGTTGGAATCTTGTGCATGATGACACTATTTCCCTAACAGAGGCATAAGGAATATAATGAATTTCTTTATGAATCTGATCAAAGTTTTTATTCCAAAATGATGTGTACACAAAAATATTCAAAGGAAAGCAATTTTTCATGAGTTAAAAAACTTGAGATAGATTACAAAGAAATACAAAGCATTCCAACATCCTGCTGGGCTGATGACATCATAATCTGCACGTTTAAAATCAAAATGGCAGCTTTCATACTGGTAGTATCATTAAAGTTTTTATTTATTACAAAACAATGTGCTACACTGCTTCTGGAGGTATGGAACTTGGTCAGAGGATTTGTTAGTCTGCTCAATTGTGATGTCAATTTTTGGAAAATATTAGGGAGGAATTTAATCTTGAGGAATACACATGTACAGGAGCAGCCTCTTCTCCTTAAAAGATCATGTTCACTTACAACTTAAAATAAATATAAATTCTTTCAGACATAGGCAGGATTACAGGGGTTCAAGAAAAACGTGGGGGAGAAGGAGAATTCCCTCCCTCCCCCACGTTTTTCACAATTTACATCTTTTGTATGATGACCCACCAAAAGTAATGCAAATTCTGAAAAAACGTGAGGGGCAAAATCATGTTAAGGTACTACCTTAGCGTGATTTTGCCTCCCACGTTTTTCAAAATTGACATCACTAAAGCAAATTGAATTTGTGACTTTGCTCCTCTCCGGGGATCTCCCCCCTCCCCCCTCTCGTGGTAGGCAAATCCTGTCCATGCATTCAGATCTCAAACCTGTATAACTTAATATTTAATTCCAAAATCGTTACACTTCAATAAAGTAAAAGATATAATATAATCTGTCTTTGAAGTGCAAGTTTATATTGATGAACATAATCTACACTTTACCCACTTACAAAAACATGTGCGTGTATACATATTATCAACACTGAAAGTACATTCAGTACTTAGTGAAAACGCACATACATAGTATATCATGTGAAATCGGAAAATACTACTATGTAGGTAAGTGCATTCACAGACAGGAATCCCCACGCTCATCATCAGCAGTCGAATGCATAGATCATCTCGCACTACAACTGCCAGTACAAGGCGGGCGGATCATCTCGCACTACACCTGCCAGTACTGTTACAAGGTGGGTAGATCATGTCGCACGTACTGCACCTGTCACTGCTAAAGTAAGGCGGTTGAACAAGTCACATGTGAGGCATTTCATGAAGCAACCACTTTGGATTTCAATGTCTGTGGTTTGTCTACACACCACATTGCCCTAGTGATTCCCTTGGAAGATACAGACTTGGTTCAATTTTCATGAATGTTACAACCCATGTGAAAATGAATTCAGTAACAGGCATGCCGCCATTTTTGGGCTTAGTCAAAAAGATACCGTCAACCCCACCAGGAGGGGAGGGGGGTGGGTGGAAGGGGGGAGGTGGGGGGGGGGGGTGGGTGGAAGGGGGGGGGGGGGCACTTCATATTAAAAGTGGTAGGAGTATGTACAGTCCACCAACTAAAATACAAACCCGCAGTATGACAGATTTTTTGGTAACTGCAGTATGAAATTATACAATTTGGATACCCACAGTATGAAAGAAGTCAATTTTGATACCTGCAGTTTGAGTATTCAACAAAAATATTGTAAAAATGGACCAGCAGTACAAAATTAACATTTTTTGGACCTGCACTACCAAAATGATGAAAAAAGACATTTTGTTTTACTAAAAATAAAAAATAATTTTTAGTACAATTTTTATTTTATTTTATTTTTATAGTAAAAAAAAATGGTGCAAAAAAGGCACCTGCTTGGGTGGCACATACACCTCACATATGGAGTGCCCCCCCCCCGGGTCAATCCCTGTCACACTAGTTTTCAGTCACCATTCTGGGACTCAACCAAACAAGAGATTAATAATAACTCTGTTGGACTAATTTCAACCCCAACATTCCGCAGCCAGAAGGTATCCTATGATTGTGCTCTCTCTGGGGTCCCTAGATTATTTAATGTTCTTTTCTTGTACGTAACGGGATAATCTCTCCTGTGAATATTCAAATAACCAGAAATTGTTTATTGTGATGACTTAATTTTTCATTTTTCTACCCCCGGAGCCTTCAAGGTAAATTGACCTACAAAATTTGAGACTGCAGAGCTCTTATTTCAAAATTTTACATGAGTTACCCTAAAATAATGCCATCATTCTATTTTCTACCTACTGTGGTGTAGTGGTCATCATACATGTCTACAGACCACGAGGCCCTCGCCTCAAGCCTGGGACACGCCAGTGCACCACAACTGGTTATCAAAAGCTGTGGACATTGACTTGGTTGTTGATGTTATGTCTGTCCGTACGTCATACCTGTGTTCTCATCCGGGTTGTATTAAGCATTTCGTCATAGCATTGTTACTACCATAACCGAATACGCAGGCGACAACCCCGTCATTGTAATTGTGTGTTCACTCGTCGTCGTGATCAGGGAGCTGTTCTATAACAGCTCCCTGTTTTGATCAAGTGCATAGCTCCTTTAAACATCACTGAAAGAGTGGCCAAATATTTGAGGTGTCACTTTTTCTTAAGGAACTCATCAAGGGTGTCTTTGTTTGCATTTAATGAATCTAACCTCATATATCACAATGTAATTATGGATGCTGAATGGTAGGGTGGTGCATCGGACCACTGATCAATACCAAACTAATGAAACTGCTGGACTTGATCAAAAGTTGTTATATAGCTGACTACATCCTATTGTAGATGAATCAATACATGCTTACCCCTAGCAGAAACACTTTAAAGGAGAGGAGAATCAAATTTGACATTGTACGGAAGACTTTCTTGTGACTGAACTTAATAAGTTTGTAAACTGATTTGGTTTTTGGTTTGTTGATGTTTAACGGCACTGCGACAGTCAGATGTGCCAAGAGGGTGTTAAAAAGAAAGGTGCTTGAGTTGGGACAGAGAGGAAAGACAGGTGGGACAGAGGGAAGGAGGGAGAGAAGGTGAATAAGGGAAAGAAGTTCAGGTAATAAAAGGAAGGTGAGGAAAGGTAAGGCAGAGAAGGGAGGAAGGGAGATTTAGTTTGTAAATTATGATTACATATGATTACTTTATTTCATAGATATAATGATATTGTTTTTAACATGATATCAAATACACAATGACCAACGTATATGCCATTTTCACACAATGCATATTAGAGCAAACAAATTGTGAAACAGAATTTCAGTTATATTACAAATTATGAATAAGATTTAAACTGAATATTTGCAGGATATCTTATTATTTTATACTTCCCAGACTCCATAGCTTGATTTAAAAAGGGGCAGGGTGCTAGATTTGTTGAGGGGCACATTAATGTGCGCGGCGCGCGCTAAGTGTCGAGTCCAGGGCCCCCTTAAGTCCAAGGCTTAAGCCCCTGAAGAAGCTCTGGGATTTTAGCTATAATCACACCTTAGAATACAACTATTCTGACTGATAAGGACCATTGTAGAGTCAAACAGGACAATGTTTTACAATGCTATCATTATGTGTTCTGTATCCATGGTAAGATTTTTAAAGAATGTTTTCAAATTTATTAGTGTTTTTTTTAAGTTTTTCTGATGAGGGGGTATGGCGGACCCAAAGGGAGGGGGAGGGCAGGCCAATGGAGGGGATGGGACAGCCCGCGCCACCCCTCTAAAACAGCAAAGATAGGGCACTGCTTCCTTCCATAGCTCTTAGGTTGTATGGGATAAATGAGATCTGCATGCTTAAAACCTAAGCAGATGTCCAAAATTAATAATAATCATAACATGGGCATTGCAAAATATCACATAATGGTTCGTGACAATCAATATCTGATGTATCCATATCGTGACAGCCCTATGCAGATGTTACGTTCAAATTTGTTGATAAACAATGGCCATTACGTCCAAAAACAAAAATAGTGATTTTGGTTTGTTTGTTGATGTTTAACGGCATGCAGCAGTCAGAGTCAAATGTGCCAAGAGGGTGTTTAAAATTAATGGTGCAAGGGTTAAGATAGAGAGGTAGGAAAGGTAGAGAGAAGGAAAGGGGGAAGGCAGGAAAGAGAGGTAACATAAAATAATATTAAACAGATATAACAGTAAATATTAGAATAAGAACAGAATATCAAAAAATAAGGGGATAGAGTGGGTGAGGGTTAGATCAAGTGGAATGTTGGTAGTAGGCTTGGGCGATATTGAACATTATGCAATATCGATATATCGCCTGAAAAATATCGATATTATCGAAATATCGATATGCAAATTGTAGGGCGTCATACGTAAGTCGTATGTACAATTCTGGGCAAGGTAATCTCATCTCGGCTCAAAAAAAGTCAAGTAAAACTTTTTGTACAAATTAACAGAAATCACCGCAAAATATATACATATCGTCTTCAAATAAACACCCATTATGTTTAAAAATGTTCTTTACATGGTTTCTATCTCAAAAGATCAATTACAAAAACATTGAAAAAGTTTAGACCTCGGCATATTATTAAAAACAAAAAAAATGTTGTGGAACTGGTATTAGGCCTACACTGTATGCCTTACAAAAATCGGCTCCAATTCTTCTTGAAATTTTATAACTCACTCACTTCTTATGAAAGTTGTACTAAAAGGCATTATTTTGGTAGCATTATATGGACTTCTAGACATTCAGAAGTCCATATATAATGCATATTATCCAATTTGTAGTCTGCTTCAATCATCGCACGAGTGTTGTCACTCGGAAGAAACAGTGGTAGCCTAGATGGTATGTATGTGTGTACATAGCAAAGTACTGTACAGTGAGGTGTATGTAGTTACTGCACTGTACATTATCTGATCGATCTGGCAAGACCAGTCTGTCACTTTTACTTTAGACTTTCTGAACGAACAAAATAGTGAGAAAAACCTCATAGTTTTGTCAGTAATTTGTCAATTAATGATTGTTTGATATAAAACTTTAAATTCAGTATTCCTTTTGAGGAAACTTAACACGATGTTTGAGGATTCAACATCTTATGATTTTTGTTGTCTGAACATCGTGAGCCATCAAGTATAAAGTTGAAGTATTGCGCAATGCCTCTGTACTCCTCGAGCCAAGTGGGTTTTTTTCATGGAAGAATTTTTGAGTAAATGTTATCTCAATATTAATGTTTTAATAAGTTTGATCATAACTGACTGCCTGAAACTTTAATATAAATGAAATTTATTAACTTTTTGTGGCTGTTTAATAAAACAATACTTTGATGTTTGATAGTCATGTTTAGCTTTTTAATAGTTCATGTATTGTGTATTATTGAAAAAACATAATATCGATATATCGATATGACCCTTGAACTCAATATTGGCCATATCGATATAGGTCAATATCGAAATATATCGAAATATCGATATATCGCCCAAGCCTAGTTGGTAGAGGGATTTTTCTTGAAGAGATCAAAGATGGAGATGGAGGGGGAGAGGGTGGATCTGATGTTGAAGTAAAGGACAGGTTAAGAGGATATGATTAATCAAAAATTCAGTAGTATTGCAGGTGAGGCAGAAATGTTTGGCAGAGCTTGATAGGAGGTAGGAGTGGGTGAGAAACAGGGGTGTCGGAAGGAACTCTGGGCAAGAGGCAGGAAATCAAGTGACGGCACTCTTTTGACAGTAATTTAGGGGCACTTTTTATTTTTAAAAAAGGGTACTTTTGTCAGTTTAAAAAAAAGTTGAGGCACGTTCCCTGGCTTGCCTCACCCTCACTTTTTTCTCCAAATGTATACCTTTTGTATAGTGATTTTTCTCGCATCCACTTTAGACCCCCCCACCCCTAATGTTTGGTAAGCAAATCCTGCCTATGGGTTTGAGATTGGGGAGCCAGGACAAATGTTGGCAATTGCCCATTGGGTGGATAGGTAAAAGGCCTAGCTTTTGAAAATTATTGAGTCATGCCCTCCTCCCATCATGGCCCTTAGTGTCAGGTTCCCTAGTAAATTACATGTTTTGTATCAAATAAAAACTAAATGTATGCTACATTTGTATGTACTACAGTATGTAGGATTTGTGAGTGAGTGGATTTCTATTTGTTTGTAAGCTTCAAGAATGACCTAGAATAAATTCATGTAACTTTCAAAAGGGCATCTCCTGCCCCCATCTGCCCTTAACTTTTAATAGGGCACTTCCTGCCCCCTTCTTCCCATTACTCTAGGGCAAGTGGGCAGTCATCCCCTTGTTCCGTGGTTCCGACATCACTGGTGAGAAAGGAGTGACCAACACGGATGCAGGTGATGACAACTTCCTCTCCACAATTGCAACTATGTAAGGGGAGTTGATTCAGACTTTGAGATTGATAGTGTGAAGTTTGTTACTAGTCTCAAGATTTAAGGAGTCTTTTCTTGGGGTAGCTGGAAATGTTGAGGCGAAAGTTGGAGTGGGGAATAGGGATACAGGAAATTTAGTTTGACAGGGCGTTGTTGGCTGCTCTGTCAGCCACTTCGTTCCCAGGGATGCCAACGTAGCTAGGGATCCAGAAGAAGATGATTTTCTTCCCAGAGAATACAATTTATTTAAGATTTGTTAGATAAGAGGATTAGACCAGAGCATGTTAAGGATGCCTGTAAGTACTGATTTGAAGTCAGAGAAAATGATGAAGTGGGAGCAGAACGAGAGTTCTGTGAAGTTTAAAGCTAGGAGGATAGCCTTTGCTTCAGCTGAATGGATGGAGGCTCCAACTGGCAATCTTAAAAGAAAGTGTGTGGCTGGGCTGCAGCTACAGAGGAGCCTTCCCATGTGGAGCCATCAGTGAAAAGGAAGGAATAGTCTTGGAAGTGTCTACTGAGTTGGCAGTAATTGGAGGAAAAAAAGGCAGGGTTGTTAATGTTGGCTTGGAAGACTTGAGGGATGGAGGGGGGATTGCATCCATGTTGGGGGTAGGATCCCTATAGAGAAAAATGTTGGTGGAGGATTGCATCTGGATCCCAAAGGTGGTTGATTGATTGAAGTGGTAAAGGAAGGAGAGCAAATTAAATGGAAACAAGAGTTTTATGGGTCTGTGAGAATGCGAAGGAGAGACTGGTCTTGGTGCACCTGAGGCCAAGGGGGAGTTCATTGGCCTCTTCTACATGAAGGCTGGTAATGGAGGTGATTTGGATGGCGCCTAGGCAGATCCTTAGGGCAGTGTTCTTGATGACCTCTATGAGTCTTGAATAAAATTTGCAGGCAGAGCCGTAGATGAAATTGCCATAGACCAGCTTAAATCTAAGGAGAGAGCAATTTAATGTAAGCAAGGTGAGACGATTAGCTCCCCAGTGGGTGTTGAGAGGACTTTGAAAGATTGAGAGTTTTATAACAATTGGTTTTGACTGTGGGCCAGATTAAGGTTTGGGGGCCCATATCCTATCCATTTAGAGGGCCCCTTTTAAACAGCTCAAGATATTACAATGTCACACTTGATAACGTAGGCCCTATTCACTAATTTATTCATCTATTTTTTATCTATTTTTATCAATTTTATTTTGTTGTCAGGTGCCCCTAGTCGGGGACCTCTAACCTATAGGTTACCTAGGTTATTGGTTAATCTGTCCCTTGGTTTTGAGGATATTGATGTAATGAAGATAGGAAAGCTTATAATCAAGGGTGATCCCAAGGAATCTCTAACTTTTCATACTGGGAATGATGAATCTTTGAGGCGGAGGTTGGGACAAAGGAAGAAAGAGTTGCTGTTGTTGAAATCAATGAGAGCAGTTTTTTTCTTTTGAAAATTTGAAGCCATTGTTGTCACTCCAGTGAGCCTGGTTGTTCCAGGAACTTTTAAAGATTATTTTGCAGTGTCTGGAAGTAAGAGGAGGATAAGAACATAGCAAAATCATCAAAAGAAAGAGCAGTTGATACGTTAGCAAACCCCTAGCTTGATTTTAATAGCGGCAGGGTGCTAGACTTATTAAGGGGTACACTAATTTTTAAAAATTTTAACTTTTAAAAATTTGAAGCCATTGTTGTCACTCCAGTGAGCCTGGTTGTTCCAGGAACTTTTAAAAGATTATTTTGCAGTGTCTGGAAGTAAGAGGAGGATAAGAACATAGCAAAATCATCAAAAGAAAGAGCAGTTGATACGTTAGCAAACCCCTAGCTTGATTTTAATAGCGGCAGGGTGCTAGACTTATTAAGGGGTACACTAATGCGCGAATGAAATGCTGCATCTTTCCGGGATGGAGTCCAGGGTCCTCTTTACAAACAGGGCAAATGCTTACTATGCTATTATCCTGTGTTCTTTATTCATTTATGAGCTTAATTAAAATCATTAAGTTTGAAAAAAATATTAAAAAATTCTCATGAGGGGCAGGGCAGGACCCAGGGGCAGGGTGGACCCCAGGGGGAAGGGCGGGCCCACCGAGGGGCAGGTAAGCCACCCCTGTAATACAGCAAAGCTAGGGGTCTGCAGGGGAGAGAGCTTTGGTGATAATGTTGATTTTAGGATAAAAAAGTGTTGGGGAGATAATGCTACCTTGGGGACACCCTCAAAGAAGCATTAGTGATTAGTGATTTTGGACTTGCAGTTTCACAAATTGGAACTACACATTTAAGATAACAAAAAGTGTAAGGCACAGTGTGACATTACTGTAAGAAAATCTAGTTAGTGGGGAGGGGGGGATGGGGAAAAAACATTTAGTAAGATACAATACTGAAATACTAAAATTACAATAAACTAGAATCAAAATCATTTCCATTATAAATCCAACCATGTTTTCATTCTTATTACAATGATCATAAATAAGAAAATCGTTCAAAGTGTGTGCAAGACATAACACATTTCTTTTATAAACCAACCAACATTTAGTCCTTGGTAGCCTGCCAGCCCTTTGAAAATGTTTAGTCAGCAACTTTTACTGGGTTCTATATTCTATAGATTAAACCTTTCATGCTACAAGTTTCCGTTTGGCATAACAGAC
Organism: Chiridota heheva; assembly: GCA_020152595.1. Taxonomy (NCBI): domain Eukaryota; kingdom Metazoa; phylum Echinodermata; class Holothuroidea; order Apodida; family Chiridotidae; genus Chiridota; species Chiridota heheva. The sequence continues at coordinate 546,007 of JAIGNY010001509.1, forward strand.
ACATAAATTTTGCCCTATAATGGTGTTCAAAACTTCCACATCCCTTAACTGTTGAATAAATTCTCAGGTGATAAGAGGATCCCCCTTACTAAGAATCTGTATTATGTGGTTACAACTCTGCCCCTAAGTTCATAGAAGCCATGGTCTCACTTATATCATAATCCCACAATAACTTTGCTCCATTGTGGTATAACAATATGTATTCTCATGTATATGCAAGCCTGTGATCAGACCCATTATAGGTGATATGATAAAGGGGCACATGTGTTAACCCAAGTCCGAAAAATGGGTCATTGAAAAAAAATTAAAAAACATAGTATATTTTGGGCGAAATCAAAATATCCCGATTCATAGGTGATTACTGCAAATTTGTGATTCTCACATTTAAAAAGGTTATGCTAATTAGGTTTACAGTTTGTAAAAGTCATTGATATTGTCAGCTAGCTGAATGTGTGTGATAAATATTGATTTTCAACAGCAAGGATTTGCGAGCATGTAGCATGTACACACTAAATGGTCACAACTCTAGTGACAACAACACATGTAAACCCATGGTAAATGGAGAGACCTACACTTTTTGAAATTCAAGAAGAAACAAACAATTACAATTCTAACTTTCTAAGAAAATAAATTATCCTTCGTGACAATGCACTGCAACAATACTGTTTGATTCTGCAACAGGTGATTAAGAGCGGGAGAATGAATGAGTTTGACAGATACTGGTTTTAAATATAAGACGGCAAGGTTAAGTGTACACTGACAACTCATGTGTAATTATCACAGAAATGTTATGACCTGGATCCCATTTTTTTTGCATATTTATCAAACTATTTGAATTCTGATTGGAAAATGGTTTTTGTCAAACACACTGTGATTTGCATGTAAGATCTAGCCACTGTGATATGCATGATTAACAACCGACACGCACACACATGAAGCTAGCTAATAGGGAACACATGTACTATATGGGGACTGTATGGGGACCATACGGTACAAGAATGGCATAATGTCTACAGCTAAAGGAGCTATATTTAACGCCACTACGTATGAAATCTAATACTTTCTTAAAACTTTCAGGAGCCTTAATTAAAAAAATACATAGAATATCTCATACCAAAATATGAACTATATACAGTATATGAAGCATACAAAAATCTTGTTTGAGCCAGAATTTAAAGAGCAAAACTGTTCAAACCTAGGAGATGCATTTTAAAGCAAACCATTGCACAGGCACATATGGGAGTTCATGTACAATTTAATAAGCACCACTCATTACATTCTGTGTATTCGAGTGGATTTACAAATTGGCAGATCTGATGGCCTTCAGAGGGTTTGATCGCACACTCATACTCCAGTGAGAACAGGGTTCATATACCAGCTCCTGGCTCAAGAGTCTGCCAGAAACCTTGAGCCATGAGATCTGATCGCATATTCATACTTCAGTGAGAACAGGGTTCATATACCAGCTCATGACCCAAGGAGTCTGCCAGACACCTTTCACCAAGATCTGGAAATCTTAACATTTTGATACTCAACAGAATATGAACAGTTAAGAGTTGACTTGATGGTAGATAAAATGCCATTTTGTCCTTTATGACAACAGCCGGGCATAAATCACAGTGAGGAATCAACAATGTTTGTATTTCAAGCAAAACCATCAAATTGTGGTCCTTGAAGGGTGCAAACTAATTGCCTACCAAGGACATCTTTGGATGCTGTATTCCTACTTTGTACTATTGAAACCATAGACAGTATTCCAGGAAGTTAGGGGCGGGAAAGGGGAAATTGTGCATTTTTCTAAACTAATATCATTTGTATGGTGAGTTGATTTTGCATCTTGGCATATAAGTTGCCTCCCACTTTTGACAGGCAATTTTGATTTTGTCATTTTCCTTCCCCCGTCCTCCCCCCCTCCCCCCTCCCCTCCCCCCCCTCCTCCCCCTCCTCCCTCCCCTCCTCCCTCCCCCTCCTCCCTCCCCCTCCTCCCTCCCCCCTCCTCCCTCCCCCTCCTCCCTCCCCCTCCTCCTCCTCCCTCCCCCTCTTCCCTCCTCCCTCCCCCACTTCACAAATGGTAGGTAAATCCCACCCATGGTTTAAACCTATGAAGTGTAAGGATTCCAAGGCTGGGAAAATCATTTGCTTATTAAGATACTGTACAAAGATATAACACAACCTACATTAAAACTTTTTTGTACATGTTGGTTAAAGGATAAATAAGTTCAGTGGTCAAGCAAAACTATCATGTCCATTTAAAAATCATTTGTCAAAAGAAACAAAGTGGTGACTGAAAATCAAACTATTCCATTGTGATATCAAGTTTCAGATTTGGAATCATTTGTGTAGAAACTGAAATCAAACTAGTTGTGATGTTTTGATTCCTAGTCATTTTGTATTTTTGATTTTGTCCTGCAATTTTAAAAACCATTGGATATGTCAGAAAAGTAGTAAAACTGAATCTAGTAAGGGTTTTATAATGTACCACCTGCAGAAAGTTTGAGGGAAAATAATTAAATAGTAAAGAATTTAAATGAACTTTTTTTTAAATACGTAAACAATTGCTAAGAATGTGAGGATAAAGACACCAACTTTCCATAGTAGACTTACTACACCAGTCATTTGTACACAGATTTGACAGAGCTTTAAACTTGAATATCTCCTTAACAGTATAAGATATTTGAATGCTTCATTCACTATTTTGTTTCTTTTGAAGTCTTTTTTTCATATAAGATGCTTGACCACTAAACTTATCCTTTAAGAAAAATATGATAGTATGCGGTATGGACATCTTTGGTTTGAAGATCTGTAACCAGCTTGGGGCTGTGTTCCCCTTTGAAGTGTGTGTTCCCCCTTGCATGAAATCAAACAACAAATATATAATAAGGGGTAAATATGGGGATTTACACAAGTGCCCCCTCTTGAAGTGTTTGTGCCTCCATTGAGAAGAGTCCTAGACATACTATTGGAGAAATAATAAAATGTGTATTTTACTGAGAGAAAAGACCAACACTTGAAATGTGGATAAAACAATTTGAGAGTTAATGAAGCAGGTATCAAAATTGAAGAAGTGAAATAGCAACCATACTCTATTTTGCCTAATAATGAAATTTGGGAAATCAAATTTGAGAGGTAATAAAATTGATAAATATTTTCAGTATTGATAAAAATGATATGATTTCACATGGGAGCTTTCACTAACATACAGTATGGAAATGAACAGTAGGCACCAAACATTTTAATTGTAAGAGATATTCCCCCCCGACCCATCTTTATTTTCCCCCCCCACGACCCATCTTTATCTTCTCCCTCACCACCCATCCCCCCCACGACCCATCTTTATTTTTCTTGTTATGTCTCTTTAACCATACAGTTATTTACCAGCTTATATCCTACAGTAGCAGCATTATTATTCAGTGATTACTCCTCCTAGTGATATACTTATTCATTCATGCAAATTATCTCCTCATTGCCTATTTTATACCTTGTATGGATTATAATGATACATCTTTCAATGTACTTACACACTATTCAAAGAAACATACTTGTGCTTGACCTATCCTTTACTGACCAGCCAATTCCTCACTTTCTCCCTTTTGTTAATGTTTTCACTTGGTTTTATAAAACAGTAATGTTCACTTGTATTCTAATACTGTTAAGTAAACTTGCATCTGTTTGTGATTTGGAGATTTTGAGTTAAAAACATGATTTAAAGTTTTAAATTTAATTTATGTTTGCTGTTTTTGTTATTAAAGTGTAATATTCCATGTAGCTCCCCACCCTAGCCTCCATCCTGACAATGTGGAGTGAAGGAGCCTACATTATCATGTCATGCAAATATCAGTTTACACTGCCTTAATCTTTATTACAGGCATGGATTTATCAACCCAAAATAGTTCCATGCTACATATAAAGCACAAGAATGTAAATGAGCATTTTTCAAGACATAATAACTTGAAGGAATTTTGATACTTTGGGTATTAGATGTTAATAAGCATATTAAAATGCCAGCATACACAAAAGCTGTTGAGGTATACACACATTTGATTGTGCAAAAGGGAAAACAAGCCATTCCACGACAGCCAATTAAGACATAATCACCTTTGAAACCAGCCTGACCCACAGGTCAGTTAAAGGAATATTCCCATGGATTTTCATGTTCTCATATATGATAGAGAATCTTTAGAAACAAAGTGGTGAACAAACTATGTTAATATCTTAATCCGTTTAGAAGTTACAAAATTTTAAAGTATTTTTGAATTTGGACAAAAGTGACTGATTGGCAACATCTGTGATGTCATAGAGACAATTTCAACGAAACATCTTATGTATTTCTATAAAAATGATATGGATTTTTTTCTCATTGAAAATGTGATGTACACCAAGAAAAAAACCAAATATTTTCTTGTAAATTATATATTCCACCCTTTCTCTATAATGAACCAAAAATGCTGTTCGATGATGTAAAAAAAATGTGATTAAATTGATAAGAAATACATAAGAACTGTGCTGGATTGGCCTTGATGACATCACCAAGCTGAAGGACATATACTGTACAGGTGTTTTAAGAACATTTTTCTACTCTTTAATTGTTATAACCTTTAAAAGGAATAAGATATTAACATAGTTTTTTCACCACTTTATTTCTATAAATTTTCTTCAGGCAAAGCACAATTCTGTAGCAATTAGCACATATTTGATGGGGGCAATGTGAAAAAAGCTGAGCCATGTAGCCATGAGCAATTCTGCTGTGTAGCAACATACATCATGTCACAAATCGTGGCAAAACTTCGCCCTGCCCCACATCCAGTGGGCCACTGGAGGTGCAACTTATAGTAAGTACACACTAAACATTGCAGTACAAATTGAATGGGAGGCAGGACCAACCCCATTTCCAGTACCAGTCCGACAAATTATTTAAACTTTATGCTCAAGAAGTTTTCCTGAATCTGCAGTATAACTGTTAGTATAGTCATGGAGTGACTAACTCCATGGTATAGTCTATATTACCTAGGAATTTGCTGTCTATTTTAACCTATAAAAATCAAAAGTAGAAAATTTATCAGAAAATACACATTTTCATAATTCAAAGAAACTTTGATGTAAATCACTTACTTTCAATGCCAAATTAAAAGGAATAATAATAATAATAATAATAAATGTTATTTAAATACGCCATTCACCAAAGTACCATGGCGCTTACAAAGTAAAATAAAAACAAAATGAAAAATATCAAAATAAGTGGGTCTTTAAGAGTTTTTTTAATACTGTGGTGGATGGAGAAGTTCTCATGTGGGTGGGTAAAGTGTTCCAGGATCTAGATGCAAGTATTTCAAATCTTTTGTCACCTATGGCAGAATTGGATATGGGTATGTGAAGTCGGGTGGAGTCATTACTAGATCTGAGTTCACGTGCGGGTTTTCTTATCTTGATTAAATCCTTTAAATACCAAGGCGCCTCACCATTCAGGATTTTGTAGATGAAGAGAAGTGTTTTGTAGGTGACCCGTTTTGATATTGGTAGCCAATGTAGCTAGAATAAGGACACTACTAGAATACTAGAATAAGGACACTACCGCTCAATACTAGAGACCGCTCAATACTAGCGACCTCTCAATACTAGCGACCTCTCAATACTAGCGACCGCTCAATACTAGAGACCGCTCAATACTAGAGACCGCTCAATACTAGAGACCGCTCAATACTAGAGACCGCTCAATACTAGAGACCGCTCGGTACTAGAGATCGCTCGGTACTAGAGACCGCTCGGTACTAGAGACCGCTCGGTACTAGAGACCGCTCGGTACTAGAGACCGCTCGGTACTAGAGACCGCTCGGTACTAGAGACCGCTCAATACTAGAGACCGCTCAGTACTAGAGACCGCTCAGTACTAGAGACCGCTCAGTACTAGAGACCGCTCAGTACTAGAGACCGCTCAGTACTAGAGACCGCTCAGTACTAGAGACCGCTCAGTACTAGAGACCGCTCAGTACTAGAGACTGCTCAATACTAGAGACCGCTCAATACTAGAGACCGCTCAATACTAGAGACCGCTCGATACTAGAGACTAGGGATGTACCGGATTATCCGGCCGGATTTGGGGAAAAAATCCGGTTCGGCGATTTTTTTTTCCAAATCCGGCGGAACGGATTTTTGGCAATTTTAACAATTGAAGATTTACATTATGAGACTGTGGTACATTACAACTATATGAAATATAAAACAAACATGAATATCTGGATTTTCTCGGTATAGATAATGTATTTTCTTCTTGAAAACACTAAACAAATTGGCTTATGTTACGCGTAAGATCATTTAAAGCGGAATAAAGACATGTAGCTGTTTGAAATCAATAGAAATTTTGAAACAGATTGGGCTGTAATAGATAATAAATAAAACCACACCAGTTGTTAACAATTTTACAGTTAGAGACATTAATGAAATTTGTAGATAAAAGTACATGTACATGTAGGTTGACTAAATTTGTTTTCCACAATTTTTCATTGCTTAGATTCTCCTGCTATTGAAAAAGAAAAATGTTTTTTCCCACTTATCTAAGCGAACTGTTTTACAAGTAATTCAGAGTACCAAGGTGTTTTAATGAAATAACACAAAAATAATTCAGAGAATAATTACTTTCCAAATGTAAAACATGAAAGAATTCGTATCCATTTCTATTACCTTGTTACTGTCCTTAATTATTTTAGTTTAGTTTTACACAATTTGCACATACATGCACTTCAAATACATGTTAAGGTTAGAAAAATGACCCTTTCCTCCTCCATAGTGTCATTTGACTTCCTCAGTAAGAACACATGTATGACAGTCTCAAGTTTTATAATATTAAAGATGTTAGGATTAATCCAGAACCTTCACTAATTTTGATTTGATTTCATCACAATATGCCCAATAATTATTATTTTCCAAAAAAATTGGGTTGCTAGCCATTAGTAGCCAACTTGACAATCCCCTGCCCCCACCCCTTTCCCTTTGTTTCTTAAGATTATGAGAATTGTTGTAAGCAATGAAAAATCCGGTTCCGGCCGGATTTTATCCGGCCGGATTTCAACCTGGATCCGGCAAAATCCGGTTCTGGCCGGATCCAAAAATTTGGATCCGGTACATCCCTACTAGAGACCGCTCGATACTAGAGACCGCTCGATACTAGAGACCGCTCGATACTAGAGACGGCTCGATACTAGACACCGCTCGATACTAGAGACCGCTCAATACTAGAGACCGGTCAATACTAGAGACCGTTCAATACTAGAGACCGCTCGGTACTAGAGACCGCTCGGTACTAGAGACCGCTCGGTACTAGAGACCGCTCGGTACTAGAGACCGCTCAGTACTAGAGACCGCTCAGTACTAGAGACCGCTCAATACTAGAGACCGCTCAGTACTAGAGACCGCTCAGTACTAGAGACCGCTCAGTACTAGAGACCGCTCAGTACTAGAGACCGCTCAGTACTAGAGACCGCTCGGTACTAGAGACCGCTCGGTACTAGAGACCGCTCGGTACTAGAGACCGCTCGGTACTAGAGACCGCTCGATACTAGAGACCGCTCGATACTAGAGACCGCTCGATACTAGAGACCGCTCGATACTAGAGACCGCTCGATACTAGAGACCGCTCGATACTAGAGACCGCTCGATACTAGACACCGCTCGATACTAGAGACCGGTCGATACTAGAGACCGGTCAATACTAGAGACCGTTCAATACTAGAGACCGCTCAATACTAGAGACCGCTCAATACTAGAAACCGCTCAATACTAGAGACCGCTCAATACTAGAGACCGCTCAATACTAGAGACCGCTCAATACTAGAGACCGCTCAATACTAGAGACCGCTCAATACTTGAGACCGCTCAATACTAAAGACCGCTCAATACTAAAGACCGCTCAATACTAGCGATCGCTCAATACTAGCGATCGCTCAATACTAGCGATTGCTCTATACTAGAGACTGCTCAATACTAGAGACCGCTCAATACTATAGTACCACTGTACTAGTGATTCATCCTTGTCTGCAATGTTTACTTTTTTGTGGTGATCTTTGGGTGTTGCCATACAATAGTATTTAATTTATACAACCTGAGAACCCTCATAATTACCAGTTATGGCCATTTCCTCACAACGAAGAACAAAGGGCAAGCAAGGGAGCATGGCCGACAAACAATGCCATTAACTTTTCAAAGGTTACACATTTTATCCCAAAGGTATCCCAGGAACAACACACATTGTCATAGCAACCACCCTTCGCTGACAATGAACTTGGAAGCTAACTGAAACTGGAGACTTGTTTGTGTGATTGAGTGGCATGCACTGTCATGTACCAAGGTTTGGAACATGGAATGGATCCGAATTACCAGAACAAAAATACATCACTGACTGTAGGTGTGGATATCAGACCTACATGTACAAGGTTGACAGCCTAGCTGACACACCTCAAGTGAAATTTCTTTTGTTGTCAATTTTTAGGGATAAGTACTATTGAATAATGCACCTATCATTGGAATGTCCCATCTTCTATATCCCCGGCAAGGTGAGTCAAAGGTGGGTCATTGCAAAAAAAAAGTGACTCACATGTGACTCATTTCACTTAAGATGTCAGTCATAAATGTGACTGTGGGGTGAGTCATTTTGTAGGGGGGGGGGGTCAAAATGTCAGTCATTTCAATAACACAGGGGTGGGTCAATGTGGGTCACTTGCTAAATCTGTTGCATGTGATTAAATGCACAATTTGTGAAGGCTTATGATAATACCTTTGAAGATTCTATTGCTTTTTAAAACATCTTGACACAAAATGTAACTCTGCCCTAACTAATTTTACTTTTTACTCTGCAGAATTTGATGCACAGTGCCTGGTAAATTTTGCAAGTTGGCACAAAGCATGGCTTTATTCAGCAGAGTTGCTGTATGAAAAACTGGAATAATAGCTGGTCTAAATTTTTCAGTATTGTTTATATCACAACTAAATCAATTGAAACCAGTTTTAATTAATCCTTTATCAATAAAAAAACCAGTATACACGAGATGAACTTTTATTCTTATGCATTGTCAGAGCTAGCCCAGTGAACGAGATTCTTGAATACTGAGCTGCTGTCCTTCCATAAAATCTTCCATCAAAATTTATTTTTGGTGCTTTAAGTTTAATGTGACTGTGGTGTGCGTCAATTACACTGAAATGTGATGCAGGTACAGTCATTTTGAGACAAGATGTTAGTCAATTGTGTGACCGAGGGGTGCGTCAAAATACACCACTTGCGTTAGGCAGGTCGTGTAATGACGCACCTTGTCCGTGGTATAGGGGGTGGGACAATCAATTGATAGGTGCATAATTGAACTATGCACAGTGATACTGAAAATCTTAATCTATTCAAATTTACCTTTGACTTAAAGATGGATCTCATTCTCGTCTCAAGATAAATGTTTGACCCATTACCAATAAGTCTGATATATACTAGTAATGTCACTTCCGCGGCGGTAATTGATTGGCCTGTCAGTGATTGTATAAATATTTTGATTAATCAGAAAACTTGGATTGTAGTATGTTTTTATCTCCAAGTTAACACAATATCTGGCCTTTAAAATATCCAGTGCTATGTTTTAAATAATATCAAACTTTTAACTGAAAGCAACAAGTACCAGTATATGGTATATTATACTGGCATATATGGTAATTTTACCAGTATATTTGTTATATTGTATGGTATATTATACTGGTATATTATGCACTTGTCACTGGTAAGACTCACCCCTACTACCCCCGGCAATGTCAATCAAAGCTAAGTCATTGACATATGAAATAGTGACTCACACGTGTGGGTGAATTTACTTCAGACCCATTGACATTGTACAGGGGTGATTGATTTTGGGTAAGTCATTTCACAAAAAATGTCAGTCACCTAAGTGACTAAGGGATGCATCAATGTACATGGTTTGTCCACCGACTTTGGTGCAGTGACTCACCTTGTCGGGGGTGTAGGGTGAGTCACACAATTGACAAGTGCATTATAGGCCTACTGTCACGTTTGAATGTACTCATCAGCTAAGCATCTTCTATAATACCGACTGCCACCATAAAACTACCATTTCTAGTGAAAACTTGCACAAACTTACTTTTCAGTGGAATGTTACTTAAAAGTAAATTTAAGAAAAGCTTTTTACCCCCGGCCAAATAATGGTCCCTTCCATTACCCTATTTTTGGAATATTGATTTCAAGTCAGTCAGACCTCGTACACACATACACACACACAACATTTTGGCGCTGGCCATGCCATCCTCAGATAACATTTGACTGTATAACTCATGTGAAATTGCTCCCCCATACCAACAATCACTAGTTTTGCTTTGAACAAACTGACATGAAATTCCAATCCAGATAATCATCTAGAAATGTTTGGATAAACTTGTGCCCCAACCACACAAAGTATCTTCACTCCAGAAACACTGTTGAATGATCTGAGAAAATATCTTCAACTGAAAAGTATAAACAAATTTCACCTGCAGTATAACAGTTCCTACCAGCCACAATTGTGTATTTTGAACTTCAAATTTTGTTTTGTTTAGTGATTATTATACATAATACATTGTCATTATAAAATGTGCAAATTATTGATGATGTCGGCCAAGACAAATACCAAAACAAAAAATATGCCCTGAAAAGTGTACCTTAGTTGGCAAGAGATGATCGACTTCACCTCTGACCACAATTCATGAAATCATCTTGAAACCGCAGATCAAAATCTGAAGGACAGTGAACATGTTTGAGGTTGCCTTTCTGTGAACTTCATTAGTAAATTAGATTTAAATGTTATATAAGGCTATCAGGTTGGTATACCTGATCAGAGCTTGCCAACATCTACAGATACTGTACTCTGGCACTCATCTGGTTTGTATCAGTGGCGTGTCAGTGCATGGTTTAGGACCCTAAAAAATGCTGTAGCTTCCCTCCCCCACCCCCACCCCCCCCCCACCTCATTTTTTTTTAAAGCCATGAATATGATTTACTGAAACAAGAAATAATTTATATAAAACAGTGATATTGGCATTTTTAATTGTATTGACTGAATAATTGGTAATTATGGACCAAAAATCTTCCATTTTCATCCAAAAATCTTCAATTTTTGGAACAAATTAGCACTATGGGGCCTGACAAATCTTCAATCTTGGAAGAGGATAGGAAGGTGAACGTCTTAATAAGTTGCCTTAATAGGAGGCTTAAGATCCCCCTCCCAAATTAAACGCTAGACATGCCCTTTGTTTGTATGTTTTGTTGGCACATCAACATCGCAGGTTAATAGCGACAGAGAAGTGTTTTCTAAAATCTTAAAAAACTGAAAATGGAAACAAACAAGAATAATAAGCAAAAGAATTCAAAGCATTTAAAGGAATATTCCCATTAATTTTCATTTTCATATATATGATGGAGGACTATGAAAGAAACTAATTGGTGTCTTAAATTTGCCTTTATGTCACACTGTACACTGTGAGGTCACTTTTCAACACACTGCCACTGTACACTGTGAGATCACTTTTCAACACACTGCCACTGTACACTGTGAGGTCACTTTTCAACACACTGCCACTGTACACTGTGAGGTCACTTTTCAACACACTGCCACTGTACACTGTGAGGTCACTTTTCAACACACTGCCACTATACACTGTGAGGTCACTTTTCAACACACTGCCACTGTACACTGTGAGGTCACTTTTCAACACACTGCCACTGTACACTGTGAGTCACTTTTCAACACACTGCCACTGTACACTGTGAGGTCACTTTTCAACACACTGCCACTGTACACTGTGAGGTCACTTTTCAACACACTGCCACTGTACACTGTGAGGTCACTTTTCAACACACTGCCACTGTACACTGTGAGGTCACTTTTCAACACACTGCCACTGTACACTGTGAGGTCACTTTTCAACACACTGCCACTGTACACTGTGAGGTCACTTTTCAACACACTGCCACTGTACACTGTGAGGTCACTTTTCAACACACTGCCACTGTACACTGTGAGGTCACTTTTCAACACACTGCCATAATGCAATAACTCCTAAACGGATATCAACATGATTTTTACACCAAAATGTTTCTTTAATACACACCTCTATCTTATACAGTATATGAAAATTCACAGGAATATTCCTTTCATACAAACAGCACTGTCTTCAAATAACACAGGCAAAATTAGATTCTAAATATCTTAATGGGATATCATGGTTTGAAAGAAAACTTGGCTACGAAAGCTAAAGTCATGCAGATTTTGTTCAACTATTTTAAACACAAGTTCTAAAACCAGAATCAAAAGGTTTTGTGGTGGCATATTTATGCTGATTGAATAGCAAGTTTTGTTTTAACTGTCATGTCATTGCATATCATGAAACATTTGTTCCATATTTATTCATAAGCCAGGACCTCCATGCAGATTAATAAAACAGACATACCTATTGACACCACTAGCATGTGCACAATAAGTAACAACCATTATCATAACAAGTATGATGCAAAACTTACTCATGGAACATATTTGAGGAGAATTTTACATTAAGTCCTGCCTACTCATTATTATGCATGACGTCACCACCAAAAACAATAGGGCACATCTACAGATCATGGACTATCTATATGTACCAAATATGACATGAATCAAGTTTACTGTTTTGAGATACTGTGCTTACAAACCCTTTTCAACAAAATCATGTTAAGTCCTGCCTGCTATGCATACTAATGATATTCAATATTTTTGTATCATGAACATGTACACACGAGCTAACAACATAATTACACCAAATATAAAACAAACCAGACATGTAGTTGTTAAAATATGAGCATTTAAAGATAATTACATTAAGCCCTGCCTACTCATTAATATGCATGACATCACCATCAAAAACAATAGGGCACATCTTTGAACCATGGGCTATCTGTATGCCACATATGACATGAATCCAGTGTAACGTTCTTGAGATACCATGCTTACAAGCTTGCTGTCACAAACACACACACACATACATACACACGCCAGCATGACTGCATAGGTTCCATATGCTATTAGCATCGAACCAAAAATGTTCAGAAGAGTAGTAACAGATGATATCAAAGGAAGATGAAATGGGCCCGGTTGTCATTTTCAAGTCAAGTTTTGCAAACAAAAATATATTTATGGTCTACTGTCGTTTAATAGTATTTTATAAGAAGCAATTTATTCTTTGCAATATTCCCATTGATTATACCATGTGAATAGTCAGCTGTAGGCAATTATTTACACATCAGCAAATATTTTTCAGATTTGACTGCAGATTTTCATGAAAATTTAGGATGTCATTTTACAAAAAATGTAAGTCACCTAAGTGACTGAGGGGTGCATCAATGTACATATTTTGCCCATCCACTTTTGCACCAAAGTGGGTTTGATGCACCCCTCAGTCACTTAGGTGACTTACATTTTTTGTGAAATAATCAATCACCTCTGTACAAAGTCAATGGATCTAAAGCAAATTGACCCACCCCAAAGTCACTTTGGTGACTGACAATTTAGTACAATGACGAACATGTGAGTCACTATTTTATATGTCAATGACTCACCTTTGACTGACATTGCCGGGGGTAGTAGGGGTGAGTCCTACAACTGATAAGTGCATTATTTCATGGAGTTAACTCCATGGTTATTTCAACCTACATGAATATTTGCATCTCAACACAGTTATATTTACCTACCCTAAAACATAAAATAAGGGCCCCTAATGTCTGCTTTAAAACTCCATTTGATTTCTAACAACTTTGGGATTATACTCTGTGTGGTTCTATGAGTGCCTCTCTTAAATGCTGATTTGTCAGTCTACTGCAACTGTTGCGCATTCTTACTCAACCACAAAATGACGCAAGACATTCATGCCAGCTAATGTACCTTCAGTGGGATAACAGTGCCTAATTTTAAACATATCACATGTCAGTCAATTAATAGCCCATGGTCTAAGTATGCGGTTATTTCTTCACCAATGATATGGAATAGTACTTTTGTTGTTGTATTGGTGAATTTTGCCCTTATGAACAGCAAGCACATTTTAACATGTGAGGCTTGTCATGTTTCAATATATGATATTTTCACCTTTCCATAGCAAAAAAGGATTGGTTTTAGTGGTCAGAAATGTCTACCTATATTTAATTTTATTTGTATTTTATTTTTAGGCATATGCCAAAGAAAGAATGCACATATAAGTCAAAATGACTTATTTTCAGTGTGTACCCGATGAATTTGCCAGGATGGAAAGTGGATGAACACCAGTTAACACCTTGCTCTTTTTGAGAAGTGTTCAGAGAACCAGGCAGGAGGTGAAACTCCTACCACCAGGACTGATGGCTTTACGTTCCCCTCCGAAGGATGGTGAGCGCCATGCAACCATTGGCCACTTTTCACAAAGGTCAGGTGGGGGGAGAAGGTGAACACAGATGCAGAAGACAAACCTCTGCGCTTGATGTCAGCATATATCGTCCTGCATATCTGTGGAAAATCGCTGGTTAAAATTGCTGTTGGACTCAACCTGGGATCTCCAACATCTTAGTCTTACACTCAGCCGACAGAGCTACCTGCCTCCCTTTATTATCAGGAGATATTGAAGGGGCACTATACCAAAAAGTGAGAAGCAATTTTTCTAGAGACTCCAGTTTTTTACCATTGTGGAGCTACAAAACTTTTTGACTCAAAAGTTTAAACACAGTCAGTTATCTGAAATTCATAAACACTGACCAAAAATCACTTTGGGAGGCAAAACAGGTCAACAACTATTTGAAAAATTCACCAAAAAGACTTATTAGTCTGGTCTTCCTTAAATGTCACAATTTGCTTGATTTTTTCAAAATTTGTTAAAAGTGTGTTCCATAAAGTCATAAACACTTGATAGTTTTACTCACTAACTATTCACCTGCAGTATACTGCATTTTACTATATGTGCAGTACCTGCAGTGTACTGCATTTAAAACCTAATCTTAAATGAAAAGTTTAAAGGATTAGTTCAGTGGTCAAGCATATTTATCTAATATGAAAGAGGACTTCAAAAGAAACAAAATAGTGAAAAAGCATTTAAAATCTTATTCCGATAAGGAGATATTAAGTTTAAAATTTGGCATCATTTGTGAAATCAGACTAGTTGTGATGTCATAACCTCAGACTCCTCAGTCTTTATGCATTCTATCATATTTTGTCCTGTGATTTTGTGGCTTAAAAACCATTGGATATGTCAGGAAAGTAGTCAAACAGAATCTAGGAGGGGTATTTATAATATACCACCTGAAGAAAGTTTGAGGGAAAATGAATTTTATAGTGAAAAATTAAATAAACTTTCTTTAAAATACAGAAAGATTTTAAGGAATTTGAGGCTGTGACATCACAACTAGTCTGATTTCAGTCCTTGCTACAGAAATGATACCCAACTTTAACTTGAATATATCCTTAATGGAATAAGATCTTGCAATGCTTTCTTCACCATTTTTTTTCATTATAAGTCCTCTTTCATATAAGATGGACATGCTTGATCACTCAACTAATCCTTTAAATGTCTTGCATTTCAATCTGAGTCCCATTTACAATGAAAACCCTAGAACAGTACATGCAAGCTAGGTACCTCTTATAACATGTGTAGCTCTACCCATGGAGCTATTAATTCAGTTAATGGCTCCATGCTCTACTGTGGCTATCTCAACAAGTGGATGTTCTTACTTCCCCAAGTGGACACAGAAGAGGTATGGTTAGTATGGAGGTCACTGGACATCAAAGAAATTCAACGCTGACCGATCTGATCCTCCAAAACCCCTTCAAGGGATTTAAACTCCTTAAAGAAAAAAGCGTTTACACTATAGTTCTCTCCTTCCAAGTGGAGTGTCCTAATCCCCAAATGGGCACAAGAGGACATATGGCTATATGTTAGGTAACTGGAAATCAAAGGAAGTCAGCGTTGACCAACCTCCCTCATCTGATCCTCAAACCCCCTTCAAGAACTCAGCACTCCTTCACACAACTCTCCTCTTACCCTACCCCTAAAGGGTTAAACATTGATTTTTGGACCACAAAAGCCTTGGACTTAAAGAAAACCTGGGGAATTACATAATGGGTAATTTGGTCAGGCCTAAGAGTAGCCGTGAAAAGGAATTGCTCTGAAGAAGAATGGTGAAATCATTACAGTCATTCACGCATGATAAACAGAGTGATTTAGTCCTGTAGTAACATGTTGAGACTCTTGAGAGAGCTTTCAGCCTAATAGAGCTATCGAAGAAACAGCGGTTTAACAACATAATAACATGGGAGGATTATCTGGTGGAGAGGAATACAGGTTTTTATAGATCTAACAGTAGATTCTTAATGCAGAGTACACAGTCTTTTAGCTGTTAAACTATAGTGCAGGTGGTTACTGTTGTAACAAACTATTTGGGTAATGATAAGAATGTCTCCACGACCTTAAGGTTAGGTCATTTGTTGTACAAACCTTTGGGAAAACAGAGGGAGAATGAAACTTCTCTTCCACAACTGAAAATTAAGACTTTTGTGTTTCCTAAACAACTGTCAAGTTTACGTGTTATCCCTTTGTGTGCATGTGGGAAGGGGGAGGGAGGCCTTGGCTTTATCCCCTTCCCCACTTTTTGCTATGCAAAAAAAATAGAAAATAGTATGGCCTGAGAGGATAGTAAAATTATAAAGATATAATTGAAACAATTGCTCAAATTTGGTCAAATTATTTAAAATTTTGGTAAAATATGTCAACATATATGTATTTTCTAAAAATTGACATTAAGTTCCTCAAAATCTCCTAAAAATAAAGGAAATTTCCAGAAAATTGAAGAAAATTGCAAAAATGAAGACATTTTCGTTAAAATCAAAGAAAATTTCCTGATAATTCCACTTTCCACTTTTTTGCAAAAAAAAAATGCTATGGCCTGAGAGGATTTCATCTTCCCGGTGTTCACAGTTAGCAAAGTAAAATTATAAACAATAATTGAAACAATTGGTCAAATTTGGTCAAATTATTTGAAATTTTGGTAAAATATGTCAACATACATATAATTTCTAAAAATTGACATAAAGTTCCTCAAAATTTCCTAAAAATGAAGGAAATTTCCCAAAAATTTAAGAAAATTGCCAAAAATGAAGGAGAATAGAACTGAAGAAAATTTAGGCAAAATTATCTGAAATCCTGGTCAATTTGTCAACAAATTTCTGAATATTTATATAAAGTTCTTTAAATCGACTAAATTTGAAGGAAATTTCCCCCAAATTGCCAAAAATAAAGAAAATTTCCTTTAAATTGAAGAAAATATCCTGAAAATGAAGGTAAAATTGAAGGAAAAGCTGATAAAATTGAAGGAAAAGCTGATAAAATTGAAGGAAAAGCTGGTAATTTCTTTGAATTTCTCAAAATTGGTCAAATTTCTTAAAAATGACAAAAACTCCTCAAAATCAAAGAAAATTACCTTAAAAATTAAAAAAAATTCCCTATAAAACTGTCAAACATTTCACCAAAATTTTAAGGAAAGTGCCCAAAAATGAATGAAAATTCCAGAAAATTGCCAAAAATTGACCAAATTTTTGAAAAACATGTCACGCAATTCACCCAAATTGTAAGGAAAGTGCCCGAAAATGAACAAAATTTCCTGATTAGCAAGCAATGTCAGTGATGGAACTTAACCCCCAACCCCTGAAAGGTGACCCTTCCTATGCCTCTGCCTAACACTATACGTACCAATATGATTGGAAGTTTAATAGTACAAGGTTTATTATGAATGTGATGGTGCCTTTCATTTTCATTATTTTTAGTTCTTCAGCCCCGCCCTCCCCATCCCCTCCCCCCTCCCCACTTCAAAAATTGTTCCGCAGTCCTTGTTATAATGCCACATTTTCATTCCCTCAGCAACATCATAATGCCAAAACCTGGGTCTTACAGTAATTCTTCTTTACATAGGTATGAAGGCCATAATCTTCTTCCTCCACAAAGTGTGGGGACACTATCTTTCAAAAACTATGTATTTAAAAAAAAAAAAAAAATTGTCTGCCAAAGTGTGAGGAATTGTCCATGTATTGCCCCAGAAGTAACAGTCCTAGCCAAAATGATGTCAATGCCATTTTTCAAAACTTTTATCCCCCAAAGAATGGATTCCATCTATTTGGATTTGACTGACATTTCAACATACAGTCAGAGTCATATATAGCATGATCAAACACAAATTTTGGGTGTTGAAATTTTTGAAGATTTTTATAATCGGGTTTGGTTTGTTAAGGTTTAACAGCACAGCGACAGTCAGAGTGAAATGTGCCAAGAGGGTGTTAAAAACTAAGGTGCTTGAGTTAGGACGGAGAGGAAAGAGAGCTGGGAGAATGGAAAGGAGGGAGAGATGGTGGGCTCTCAGTAATCATTTGGTTTGTTGATGTTTAACGGCACCATGACAGTCAGAGTCAAATGTGCCAAGAAGGTGTTAAAAACTAAGGTGCTCGAGTTAGGACAGAGAGGAAAGAAAGGTGGGATAGAGGGAAGGAGGGAGAGATGGCGGGCTCTCAGTAATCATTTGGTTTGGTTTGTTGATGTTTAATAGCACCGCGACAGTCATGGGTCAAATGTGCCAAGACGGTGTTTAACACTAAGGTGCTCGAGTTAGGACAGAGAGGAAAGAGGAATCCTCTTAAAATAAATTATTAGATTCTCTTCCCTAAATTTCCAATTACAAACTGATCACAATATCCATTGCAGAAGTTTGAATGATATTAAAACTGACGCCACCACAACTCCCTGTTCCTTTCAAACAGGATTTGAGTCATACAATACAAATCTTCAAAAGAATCTAATATCATTCAGAATTTTTGCCCAAACTTTACAAAAAATATAACAAAATTACATGCAAATCATAATCCCATAAACAAACTTGAAGTTCATGAAAGCTATTATAAGTATTCCAGATAAAATCCCACACAGAGAAATAAAAAAGCATGGTATCAATCGCAAAAAATAAATTGCCCAACATACAGGGAGGTGTTGAATATTCATTACAATACGTCATGGTGTATTTATGGCTATGAATATACATAATTACATATACGCCACAATGTGTTGTGAACGTCGTCATGGTGTATT
The DNA here is from genome assembly GCA_020152595.1 of Chiridota heheva. NCBI lineage: Eukaryota > Metazoa > Echinodermata > Holothuroidea > Apodida > Chiridotidae > Chiridota > Chiridota heheva. The sequence goes on from JAIGNY010001509.1 coordinate 565,138, forward strand.
TTGAAACAATTAGGCCTGAATTCAGTTGTAATTGTTGTTCAGAACTTCAGACAACATTTTCGCAGCAATTCATTTTGGGGAACAAAAGGGAGAATCCTTAATCATGATTAAGAATGTGGCATGGCATTTAAACTATTGTAACTAACAAGTTACAACTAACGGTAACGCTACGGAAGAGAATTTCCATCACAAAACCAAATTAAACTAGTCAAAACTTCCAAATTCAACCAATCTTCTACGCTCCACAAACTGTGAAGTACTCGTGCCTCAAACCCCTGCAAGAACTCTTCCGAAAAATTTCCATTTTGCACTTGTATTGTCCTAGACTTAAACTTTCTTCTCGTACAATAAACTTTGCTCACTGACTAAGAAGTAGACAAAACTACACAAATATATGCACAAATATTGAAACATCATTGTAATGAATATTCATACCTCCCTGTATGTTGGGCAATATATCATTTTCTGTACCAAACCCAATTTCTCAAAGAAGTGTCACTTGTCTACACCTATGTCGCATATCTCCACCGTCTTGTCTACAATCTCCGCCAAATTATCTCCACCAATACAAACATCAAGTTGTTCACACTACTTGTTCCATCCTTATAGTTCTGTATCCTTGTACCTAACACCCTCTCGACAAAACTAACATTCTTAACATCCTCTAAAAAGAGTGTTCCTGGCCAATCTTGTTAATCTAACGGTTGCTAAAGTCAACTTTTGAAGAAAAGCAAACTTACCTGAATCAACAACAGAAGCCAGACACAAAGGATAACGTTAAACAGTGCTGAGTCAATGAGAGATATATTCCCAGTCAAAGTATTTACCATTAGTGTATACAGTGTTGACTTGAATAGGCTCGTCTTTAGAGCATACTCAAACTAACCCTAGGGTCACAGGCAATAAATCACTTTCTTGCTTCATTTATCTGAGAATATTTTCCCACACCAATGTCAAGTTTGGCATTTGTATATACTTCTTGGGGCCTGCCTACAACAGTATGCTAAACAGGATGGTAATTCCAGCTTTTATGGATTACCAAAAGCTTTGTTTGAAGATACTAGCGATTGTAGAGGAGACAAAATATTGCTTTAAATGTTTCCGTTAAGAGACAGGTTAACAAGGGATTTAAAAAAATTAAAATTGGTGATGATTTTATGAGGATAATTTTAAAGCATATTGTTTATATCTTTTTAACAGATACTATGGAGACAATTGAAAATAAAACAATGTTACAATTAAAGGCCAATTATGTCTCTTTTATGTGAACGATTTCAATTCATGTGTTTTGATTGGTTGAAATTATACAGTGGTTAAATTTGTACTATAAGTCATTCAGTAATCACTTTGTAATATATATATATATATATATATATATATATATATATATATATATATATATACACACACACATATTTTTTTTTTTTTACATTAAACCAAAGTACATTCATTAACAGCTCTGTGCTGTAACTGTTATTGATACCATCCTGTACATACAGTAGTGTTAGAAAAAACTGATAAGAAGATTAAAAGAAAACAGATATAACATGAATTTCTAGCTTCTGCAACAACCTTGTTTGGAGATACATAGCTTTATTGCAATTTTCTGACACTACATACAGAATGGTATCAATAACAGTTACAGCACAGAGCTGTTAATGAATGTACTTTGGTTTAATATAAAAAATAAAAAAATATGTATATATATATATATATATATATATATATATATATATATATATATATATATATATATATATATATATATATATATATATGTATACAACAAATCACAACAAATGAACTTTTTAAAAGCCATAGATAAATTCAAGTCTCTCCAATATATTTTTAAATGACCTACAGTAGGCACCATATTATATTTTTCCATTTTCTCTTAATTACAAATGCTGTGCTCCTCTCACATTTTAGCATTTACCACAGATGAATACTAATAATTTATGATATCAATAATATATCACCCTTTATAAGCTTTCATGTAGAAATACTGTGGAGAACAAGATTTCATCTATACAACTGTAGGAGACAAAAAATAACACTAATGAGAGTAATTCCAAGGGTAATTTTCCCCCCCCCCACCCTCTTTCTCTCCCTTTTCTTTCCTGAGGCCCTGTCACTATGATCTTAACCTCTATCAAAACATCTCTGGTCTAAAACATTCTCATTATTTCACAATTAACCAGAACCAAAAGGTTTTGTGGTTCCAATGCTTCTTTTTCATAAGCTGATTGATTTGCAAAATTTGTATTTACTGTCATGTCATTGCATATCATAAAATATTTGTCCCAGGATATTTATTAATAAACCACACCCACTATGCAGATCAATACAAAATGTTGACAACATCAGCATTTGCACAATAATTAACAACATTATCATAGCAAGTATGATGTAAAAACAATTGCTCATTTATCCTATTTCAAGAATTTATCAGTAAGCCCCACCTACTCATTTATATTAACTTTAACAACAGGTTTGGACTTTTTACATATGTTACACTTATACCACAAAGCCATGTACAAAACCATGACCTATATGTACATGTATCTGTGTTACTCCAGGAGAAATTTCCAGTTGGGATTGGAATTTTTCTGAATGGAATTTCTGCCAAATCCCAGATGAGATTGTCTAGACCAGTTGGAAATAGTAAGTCCCAATTGATATTAATATTTCCAATTGGTTTTCCAAGTTCAGACCAGTTGGAAATAGCATAACCAGTTGGAAATAGCATAGACCAGTTGGGAATAGCATGGACCAATTGGGAATCACAACTGGAATTTGTCATGGGACCTGATATAGCATAAATCTGATGTATCGTTCATGGGGTACGGTATGCTGTTTACATCATTTAGCACTTTCACATTACGCCATGCCCACCATGCATATACTGACAATGACATCTGCCCACTGCAAAATAGACATAAAGCCTGATAACATATGTACACAATAATCAACAAAATTATCATGCCCACTATGACGCAAAATGGACATACAGTTGCTCATTTATCACTTTTTTCCAAAATTTCACTTGAAGCCTCGCCACCTTTCAATATGCAGAATATCACCACCAAAACATTAGGGCACATCTACAGACCATGGCCTATCTGTGTACCAAATATGACATGAATCCAGCTTACCGTTCTTGAGATACCATGTTTACAAGCACTTTTTAGCAAAATCTTGTTAAGCCCTGCCCTCTGCATATTAATGAAATTCAACGTTTTTACATCATAAACATGTACACACCAGCTAACATCATAATTATTCCAAATAAGAAACAAAACAGACATATTGTTGTTAAAATATCAACATTTAAAGATTTTTACTTTAAGCCTGCCTACTCATTAATATGCATAATATCAACACCAAAAACAATAGGGTACATCTAGAGACCAAAGAGCTATCTATGTACCAAATACAAACTGAATCCATGTATAGTTCTTGAGATATTGCATTTACGAGCTGGCCATCACAAATATACACATACATAAACACACACACACATACATAAACACACACACACACATACATACACATAAACACACACACATACACACACATCATCATGACCAGCATAGGTTCCTGATGCTATCGCATCAGAACCAAAAATTAAGGAGTTGAGCTTTGAAATAATAACATACATACTTACATGTACTGTAACTTTAGCGTGCTGACCATGTGCGGTATACAGTACAGTATGTAACACAAATTTGATTCCCTACAACTTGGAAAAGAAAATGCTGTTTTCAACACTTTGCAAACAACTGTATTTAAGTCTAAATTTGATTGCTCATTAAGAACCAATAAAATGAAAATGTCATAGCCATTTCAAAATCAGCCTCAAAGATTTTATTGTCACATCTCAAATAAGAATTTGTTGATGAAAATTCATTTAAATAGTTGACAAAACTTGTGCAATAATACTGCTTGACAGTTTGCTGTAGCCTACTGATAATAAACCGCAAATCAGCATACAGTAATACCTGCTGAACGATACAAATTATTGAATAAGTCAATAAAAACCAATTTACTTTAACAATAGCGGTGAAAAAGCACTCAAATATTGTGGTTCGCTGTTACATGCTCTAATTGATCATAAAAAGGTTTTATTTTATCGAATTAAACTGAGGAAGTTTATTCCTCAAAAGATAGGATTTATTTCTTTAAAAAGAAACTACTTATGTTGAGTTTCTGCTGCTTTAGGCTATTTTTGGAAGAGCTTTTGACTTGGAATGCCAAATAACAGTCAAGTCTCATTTAACCCTTACTCTACCATGCAGCCATAGTATCGCCGTTTTTAAACCACTTTTTTCTAAAAATAAAATCGGGACTTTACCAAAGTCCTATGGAGTATTCTTGGTATCACTTTATATTTCTTTCACAAAATGTAACTTTTTTAAAGGGGTCATATTACAGAATTTTTCAAAAAATTTGCTTGAAAAAAAGCAAAACTCAAAAATTGTTAAAAAATTGGCAAAAAATGTTTTTTTTTCCTTTTAAATTTGACAATAACTTCAAGATCCATTTTTGCTTCGAAATCAAACATGCAAGTCCTAAGACATGATATTATTGATTTCTGGTCTAATTTATATAATCCCTACCTGCAATCTTTTGTTTTGGAGAAATTTCTGTAACATTTTATAAATTTCTGCCATTTTTTTTTTTAAATCTTCTACCAAAACCGTACATTGCACATGCTTCATTGATTCGCCGTTCCAAAGTGCTTGCAATTTCTCCTCACTTGATATATAAATACAGGCATACCCACTCTATTTGGACTCTTTCCTAAAATAATTAAATTTCACCACATCATTTTCAATGATCTTGTGGTGTAGTGGATATGAATGTGACGAGCATGCGAGCACACCAGGTTCGAGTCCCACCTTGACTACTGTGTTATTTTTCTGCTGCAGTTTTTAGGGGTCATGTTTTATCTTTCCTTTCTTTCTAAAAATTTTAGATTACCATCACTGGAAAGAAAATTCATAAAAATCTAAATATGTCACACAAATCTCTGTTTTCAACACTGACAAGAAGTTATACTTGTGTAAAGATTAGCCATTTGTTGACCAAATTTAGTCAAAAATTGCTTAATTTGCATATTTTTGACCAATATTTCCTAATTTGACATTCATTATTCAAAAGATGAAATATCTTAGCTTCTATTCCAACCAAACTTGTAATGAAAAAAAAAAGAATGTTGCCAAAAATCCATATGTAAAAAAAAGTTACGAAAATTGGGCTTGCAATTGCATTTTTTAAATAAAATTTTACAAAAAACCATGGGAATATTCCTCTAAAGTATTGGAGTTATTTAAATTTTAGAATATCCAAAATAAATGTACAGTAGTGATCCCTTTAAGTATAACAAACTCTTTTTAATTAGTCACTTGCCTTCTGAAGTCGTTAAAGGTGTATGGATGTGTAGAAGCAACATTTGTTAAATTGCTTTAAAATCTATCAAAAAACATCATATTGGAAACAGGCTCATCAAAATTGGTTAAACACTTGACCAATTACAGTATTTGTAAACCTCAGGCATCAATTAAAAATTAATAAACGCAGCATGAATGCACCATACAACATGTATATTCCATCTGCAGCCAGACCACTCCAATTTTCTTTTAAGTTGCGCAATATGAATGAATCACTACAATAGTCACACTGCAAGTTTCATGATGCATCTTTTATGTCCTGGCCCTCAGCCTCAGGACACAACAGGTCTTAAGTATATTACTGTAGCTCAACCTGAAAATACCAGGAGTTAAAAGGCTCTTATGGGGAAAACATGAGCCTTAACCAGGTTGGGTTAAAAAAAAAGTATGGTTAAGAGATGGTATATTCTATCATTGGCCTAAAAAAACGTGAAGTTGGAAATTTTATTTTGGTCCTGCTACTTTTGTACTATTAAATGGATGTGTATAACATACCTAAAATCTGCATAAATTTACCTTACTTAACTTTAAAAGTAAAGGTTTTAAAGGTTTTAAAAGTTATTTAGAAAGAAATAAAGGTTGAATTTGTCAATAAAGGTTTTTAAAGGTTTTAAAGGTTTTTAAAGGTTTACCGGGAGCCCTGGAAAATATTAGAGGGGCATTTAAAGTTTTTGTGCACATTTGCAACGGACAGATTTCAAGGTGACTCGAATTGTAGTGTTGATGCCTATAAACAGCTATAATGTAAGACAGATAACCCAGCTCTTAGTTTATGATTGATTACCATACAATAAAGTGGTTATTGTTGCAGATTTGTTATGTTACTCTACAAAAAAAAGTCTACTTCCAGCAGACCCCTAGCTTTGCTGTTTTACAGGGGCGGCCCACCCCACCCCTGTGGGCCCGCCTTGTACCCCCTGGGGGTCTGCCCTTCTCCCCAAGGTTCCGCCCTGCCCTTCATGAGAATTTTTTTTATATTTTTTTTTTAAAGATTATTTTTTTAAGTTATTAATCTTAAGTAACCTCATAAATGAATACAGAACACATAATAATAGCATAGTAAGCAATTGTCCTGTTTGTAAAGGGGCCACTGGACTCCATGCCGAAAAGACGCAACGCTTCGCTTTAATAAGTCTAGCACCCTGCTCCTATTTAAATCAAGCTAGGGGTCTGCCCAGTGATACCAAAAATAGCTTCTCTACTATATTTTCCTGCTTAACCTTTCGACTACCAGATTACACCTACAGTACATGTTGTATACTCTGTCATTTTAAATTTAGAAAATATATTCAGAATCCACAATTAAATTTCAAGAAAGAAGAGCCCAGGTTGGATATGGTAACATACACCAAAACTTCTAAACATGAAACTAAAAGTACATCAACAATATCCTGCAGAGTATAGCCTTCTGGGAGGTAAATTCCTCTGAATGTCAAAAATATGTGGTACACTACATACTTGAAAGTTCAATTATTGTGGTTTCTCCATATTTATGAATAAAATGAAATTTCATAATACAATTATCCATATCAGAGCACAATATGCAGTTTTTAAAACTAAGAGGCATGGGGAGAAAAGGGTATAATTATTGTCTTTCAATGACACTAAACAATTAGGCCTAGACATCTGTCTTTCAGATAAGACATAGAATATCTGACGTAAAGATATTAAAGAAATATTCCCATGGATTTTCAATTTCTTCATATACATGATAGAGAAACATATTAGAAACAAAGTGGTGAAAAAACTATGTTAATATCTTACTCCATTTAAAAGTTACAAAATTTTAATGTATTTTTGAATTTGGACACAAGTGACTGATTGGCAACATCTGCTGTGATGTCATAGAAACAATTTCAACAAAATGTCTTTTGTATTTCTTTAAAAATGATTTTGGATTTTTTTCTCATTGAAAATGTGATGTACACCAAGAAAAAAAAAATGTTTCTTGTACATATATATTCCACCCTATTTCTATAATAAACCAAAAATGCTGTTTGATCATGTAAAAAGAGTGATTAAATTGATAAGAAATACATAATAACTGTGCTGGATTTGCCTTGTTGACATCACCAAGCTAAAGGACATATACATGTGTTTTAAGAACATACTTTAATTGTTCTAACTTCTAAACGGAATAAGATATTAACATAGTGTTTTAAGTTTCTCTATCATTTGAACAAATTCCATGGGAATATTCCTTTAATTGTTATAACTTCTAAACAGAATAAGATATTAATATAGTTTTTTCACCACTTTGATTCTAAAATTTCTCTATCACATATGAAAAAATGAAAATCTATGGAATATTCCTTTAATTGTTATAACTCCTAAACGAAATAAGATATTAACATAATTTTTTTACCACTTTGTTTCTAAAAATTTTCTCTATCATATATGAACAAATCTCTAAAAATATTCCTTTAAAACTAGGAATTTTTTTACTTAAAGTGCATGAGCATTGCCTTCAATCTTGTGAACCTTGGACACTTTAAATTTGTATGACTTACAGTTTTACAAGAATATCCGAAATACAGGTGAATGAAAATATCGGGTGTGTACTGTAGAGTACATTAAAAAGAATTGTGTTTGCATATTATTTTGCATATAATCTTTATGTTTCAATTTGTGTTTCAAATAACGTCCAGAGCAAAAAGAAAATCAATTCTAACAGGGAGTTCTTAACAACTCCCTGATTCTAATAATCAATATGCACATTTGGAGGACAAAATGACTTGATTTGTTTGTGCGCTTTCCTTCCATCAATAATCTCTAACTTTCACATTAATCAGATTAAAAAATACAACCTGCAGCTTTCTAGATACATTTCTTTTCAAATAAAGAATACAAGTTTATACTGTAGTAAGTCATCCTCTTGGAAAAAAAGATGACAAAACACCTCTTAGCCACTCCCACTTGGTTTCTATCAACAGAACAAACAATAGCACAGATTTTCGAAACAATTGTTTTCTTTGAACAAATACACCTCCTGTATATAGTCAAGGCTTTAAGAGAAAAACCCACTGCCCATTTTAACAAGTACCCTGCAGTATTTGTTTTCAAAACTAACAGGTACATTTGTCAAGTTGTTTAGAATAAGTTCAACATGACCTTCAAAATCAGGGCAAAATTACAAATTTCAAATACTGTAGTATTGCCTATACTGTATTGATAATGGCAAATGTCATGAAATCAGGGGTGTAGGAAGGGCAAGGGCAAAATTTGCTGGTTACAAACAGTAAATTTGCTCTGGTAAATTAAGTTTCTATCAAACTTGCTGCTAGTCAGAAAATCTCCTTTAATTTTTTAGAAGCTTCCTTTAATTTTCAAGAAATCTCCTTAATTTTGGGAAATTCTCTTCATTTTGAAAAATTCTCTTTTCATTTTGGGGAAATTCTCTTCATTTTGTGGAAATGTCCTTCAATTTTGAAGAAAGTTTCTTATTTTTGGTGAATATTCTTCAATTTTCGGGAAAGGTCCTTATTTTCAAGAACTGTTCTTCCTTATTTTAGAAAACCTCATTCAATTTTAATAAAATTTCTTAAATTTTCAGGAAATCTTTAGATTTCAGGGAATCTCCATTATTTTTGGGAAATTCTCTTCATTTTTAGAAAATGTCCTTTTTTTGGAAAATTTCCTTCATTTTGGGGGGAAAATCATCAAGAAATGTTTTTCATTTTCGGGAAATAATCTTCAATTTTTGGGAAATTTCCTTCATATTCATGAAATGTTCTGAAATTTTGGGGAAATGTTGCCAAATTTTCCAAGAACTTTTTTATTTTTTAATCTTTATATCAACGATTCCCAATTTGACCTCCCTACCAGAAAGAAAGCAATTGCAACTAGTAAGGTGAAACCCCAGTCTGGAAAGTGTATGTTATGTTAAACATCTTGGCGTGGAGCCTAGCCACTTTGAAAACAATTTATCTCAGAAGAAATTTAATCTGGTGTAAATAGCTAGGTTTTCAAAGATTCTGGCGTAAATCTTCAGCGTGGAGAAAACAAACTTGCCGCTGTGGATGAAACCCTCTCCAGGGGGGGGGTCACTTTAATTCCCCCTACATGGCAGGTAGAAAATGGTCTTAAATTCCCAATACTTCAGATGCTATGTTGAGACAACCACCCCTTCCCAGGTTTGGCCATTTTTTACAAGACTGTTTATTTACCAATGCAATACACCATTAAGACCATTATACTATTGTTGTCTGATGTGGTTCATTACTGTACATGGCACTGCGACATGAGGTTCACTACTGTACATGGCACTACAACATGAGGTTCATTACTGTACATGGCACTGCAACATGAGGTTCATTACTGCACAAGGCACTGCGACATGAGGTTCATTACTGTACATGGCACTGCGACATGAGGTTCATTACTGCACATGGCACTGTGACATGAGGTGCATTACTGTACATGGCACTGCGACATGAGGTTCATTACTGTACATGGCACTGCGACATGAGGTGCATTACTGTACATGGCACTGCGACATGAGGTTCATTACTGTACATGACACTGCGACATGAGGTTCATTACTGCACATGGCACTGCGACAAGAGGTTCATTACTGTACATGGCACTGCAACATGAGGTTCATTGCTGCACATAGCACTACGACATGAGGTTCATTACTGTACATGGCAGTGCGACATGAGGTGCATTACTGTACATGGCACTGCGACATGAGGTTCATTACTGTACATGGCACTGCGACATGAGGTTCATTACTGTACATGGCACTGCGACATGAGGTTCATTACTGTACATGGTACTGCGACATGAGGCTCATTACTGCACATGGCACTACAACATGAGGTTCATTACTCCACAAGGCACTACAACATGAGGCTAATTACTGTATAATGCACTACAACATGAGGTTCATTACTGTACATGGCACTGCAACATGAGGTTCATTACTGTACATGGCACTGCGACATGAGGTTCATTACTGCACAAGGCACTGGGACATGAGGTGCATTACTGTACATGGCACTGCGACATGAGGTTCATTACCGCATATGACACTACAACATGAGGTTCATTACTGCACATGGCACTACGACATGAGGTTCATTACTGCACATGGCACTGCAACATGAGGTTCATTACTGCACATGGCACTGCAACTTGAGGTTCATTACTGTACATGACACTACAACATGAGGTTCATTACTGTACATGGCACTGCAACATGAGGTTCATTGCTGCACATGGCACTACGGCATGAGGTTCATTACTGCACATGGCACTGCGACATGAGGTTCATTACTGTACATGGCACTGCAACATGAGGTTCATTGCTGCACATAGCACTACGACATGAGGTTCATTACTGTACATGGCAGTGCGACATGAGGTGCATTACTGTACATGGCACTGCGACATGAGGTTCATTACTGTACATGGCACTGCGACATGAGGTTCATTACTGTACATGGCACTGCGACATGAGGTTCATTACTGTACATGGTACTGCGACATGAGGCTCATTACTGCACATGGCACTACAACATGAGGTTCATTACTCCACAAGGCACTACAACATGAGGCTAATTACTGTATAATGCACTACAACATGAGGTTCATTACTGTACATGGCACTGCAACATGAGGTTCATTACTGTACATGGCACTGCGACATGAGGTTCATTACTGCACAAGGCACTGGGACATGAGGTGCATTACTGTACATGGCACTGCGACATGAGGTTCATTACCGTACATGACACTACAACATGAGGTTCATTACTGCACATGGCACTACGACATGAGGTTCATTACTGCACATGGCACTGCAACATGAGGTTCATTACTGCACATGGCACTGCAACTTGAGGTTCATTACTGTACATGACACTACAACATGAGGTTCATTACTGTACATGGCACTGCAACATGAGGTTCATTGCTGCACATGGCACTACGGCATGAGGTTCATTACTGCACATGGCACTGCGACATGAGGTTCATTACTGTACATGACACTACAACATGAGGTTCATTACTGTACAAGGCACTGCGACATGAGGTTCATTACTGCACATGACACTACAACATGAGGTTCATTACTGCACATGGCACTACAACATGAGGTTCATTACTGTACATGGCACTGCGACATGAGGTTCATTACTGTACATGGCACTGCGACATGAGGTTCATTACTGTACATGGCACTGCGACATGAGGTTCATTACTGTACATGGCACTGCGACATGAGGCTCATTACTGCACATGGCACTACAACATGAGGTTCATTAATCCACAAGGCACTACAACATGAGGCTAATTACTGTATAATGCACTACAACATGAGGTTCATTACTGTACATGGCACTGCAACATGAGGTTCATTACTGTACATGGCACTGCGACATGAGGTTCATTACTGCACAAGGCACTGGGACATGAGGTTCATTACTGCACATGACACTACAACATGAGGTTCATTACTGCACATGGCACTACAACATGAGGTTCATTACTGTACATGGCACTACAACATGAGGTTCATTACTGTACATGGCACTACAACATGAGGTTCATTACTGTGTAATGCACTACAACATGAGGTTCATTACTGTACATGTACATGGCACTACAACATGAGGCTCATTACTGCACATGGCACTACAAAATGAGGTTCATTACTCCACAAGGCACTACAACATGAGGTTCATTACTGTATAATGCACTACAACATGACGTTCATTACTGTACATGTACATGGCACTACAACATGAGGTTCATTACTGCACAAGGCACTACGACATGAGGTTCATTACTGTACATGGCACTGTGACACGAAGTTCATTACTGTACATGGCACTGCGACATGAGGTGCATTACTGTACATGGCACTGCGAGAAGAGGTTCATTACTGTACATGGCACTGCGACAGGCAATTGGCAAGTGCATAAGTTTGTCAGCTGTGTAAGTGACACCTACTTCCCCCGGCAATCATGCAGACCCCTAGCTTTGCTGTTTTACAGGGGCGGCCCACCCTGCCCCTCCGTGGGCCGGTCTTGCCCCCCTGGGGGTCCACCCTGCCCCCCCTGGAATCCGCCCTGCCCCTCATGAAAAAGGTTTTTTTTAGATTTTCTTTTATAATTAAAAAAATATATATATATTTTTTTTTTAACCTAATAATCTTATTTAACCTCAAAAAGGAAATACCTTACATGATTACAGAACACAGAATGATAGCATAGTAAGCAATTGTCCTGTTTGGCTCATGAATGATCCTTATTAATCTGAATAGTTTTATTCTGAGGTATGATTAATTTATAGCTAAAATCCCAGAGCTTCTTCACCATGGGATTGAGCCTTATAAGGGAACCCCTAGACTCCATGCTGAAAAGACGCAGCGCTTCGCACGCGCATTAATGTACCCCTCAACAAGTCTTGCACCCTGCCACTTTTTAAATCAAGCTAGGGGTCTGCAATGTCAGTCAAAGTTGAGTCATTGACATATGAAATAGTGACTCACATGTGCATCCTTGTATCAAATTGTCAGTCACCAGAGTGACTCTCGAGCGGGTCAATTTACTTCAGACCCATTGACTTTGTACAGAGGTGATTGATTTGGGGTAAGTCATTACACAAAAAATGTCAGTCACCTAAGTGACTGAGGTGAGGGATGCATCAATGTACATGTTTTGTCCACCCACTTTGGTGCAATGACTCATCTTGTCCAGGGGTTTAGGGGTGAGTCACACAATTGACAAGTGCGTAACACGCACGTAGGATGCACAGCGGTGCATTCATACGCTCAAAATTACACAGGCGATGCAGATACGCACTCAAAATTATGTCAATCATTTCCTTACGCAAGCATCCTATCGTCCTATCTTCATTGGTTAGGAAAAAAGCTTGCACCTATAGAACTATTACATTTTTGTCGAGACACTTGCAGAAAATCTGTCGAAACCTAATTTTTGAACAAAAAATGTGTATCTTTTTAGAGAAACAATTAAGTTATTACAGTATTTACAAGGTATAAAACCAATTCAAGTTTCCGTGTGCTGATTTTTATATTAAAATATGGAAGTCTTTATACCGAAAATCAAGTTGCCCAGAATTCCCGGGCAACTTTTTTTGAAAACACACATTGACTTTGCTTAAGTGTTTTCAAGTGTTTAAAATTTTGATGTAGCCTACACAATTGTTCATACTCTAAATCAGAGCGAATGAGTTGAGAGCATGAATATTCATACTACACTGCACCCTAACGTTAGGCTACATAAAAATATAGGCCTAAAGTTTAACTCAAGTACAACTTTACTGAAGAAGACAGTAACTCACCCATTCACCAAAGCTCCAAAGTCTTAGCCGAGTGTCTTTGGTTGTGATCGGTGACAAAATAACTTCTGAATGCTACGGAAACAACGAATCTTTTCTGATTCTTCTTTAAAACAACTCCTTGAAGGTTTCTTCAATTTTAGAACTATTATAAGATATCTCCAACAGATTTCTCCCAAAGCTAAAGTTAATAACTGCGGCAATTCATGCAGCCTTTACAAATTATCATTAGTTACAGTAACATTGAGAACCATTAATTTCAGTGAGTAATTGTACAGAATCTTTATCACTGAATTAAGTCTGTAACTTTGTCTGGCGTGGCGCTATTTAACTTTTGTAGGTGAGTATTTTAAACAAATAAAAATTCAACCAAGAAAGTGCCACTTCAGACGTAAATCGGGATAGGTGGAGAAGCGGTGCACTCATGACCGTAGCTAGCTCATGATTATGAGGGGAAGTGGCGGCAGAACCGTGGGATGGGTGAGAAGGTGGGGGATCACCCCCTCAACGAAAAACTCAGGGTGTGGGGACCGTAGGGTCCAGCGACTCCAGGGTCCCACCTAAGGGCCCTTGGTGTGGTCAGCCGGCGACGAATTTTTCCCCAAACAGAATAGCAATTAAACACATTTGAGTTAAGTCAGGGTTAGGGTCCAAATTAAGCCAATCAGACAAGAGGAAATTTGTGCCATTGCTATCCTGTTTGGGGAAAAAAATCGCCGCCCTTAGGTGGGACTTTGGAATCTGGCTGGACCCTACGGTCCCCACGCCCTTTATGCTTCGCGCTACACACACTTTACGCTTTGCGCTACTCGCTCGTCGGCGTCGTCGCTAAAGCCTTCGGAAAGTTCGAGCAAAATTAATTGACTATTTTAGCCCTAATAATTTTTTCGTTCCGCGGCAAATCATATCAAAAATTTGTAAAATGGTCAATATTTAACCGATTTTGATAAAAGTTTTGCTTTACTCATTTTTTTTTTTTTTTGGGGTGGAGGGGATTTCAATTAAATGTAGCTAATGTTTCCTGTATCTGTCCATATTGCAAAACCGCATTAGTTATCTCCAGAGCTAGAGCCGTAACTATATAAAGAAATTTCGGGAAGTTCTTTTCTAAATAAAGCTTTACAATTATAAAATGCTGAGAAGCAAATTAAAACACAACCGATCACTAAATTTTCTCCCATCAGAGCTGTTTCGTATTCTCTAGATATCACATTTTCCCGAATGACGGTCGTGGAGGGAAGGGGGGGGGGCTTGTCAGTATTTGTGTAAATATGATCTGCCAATCAGAAACATTTAATTCACGGTATGGTAAAGCTCTCTCCACATTGACATTTACCTAACCGTTCTCCTCTCCTTACCTGTCGCCTCCCTCCAACTATTCCACCCTAGCTCCTTCCTCTCTTTCTCAACTGTCCCTCCGTTTTCCTCTCTTTACGTGTTGCCTTCCTCCAACTATTCCACCCTAGCTGCTTCCTTTCTTTCTCGACTGTCCTTTTCCAAGTTGTTTTAGGTCGTTTTTTTTTTTTGCTTCTCTCCGGGGCCACGACAGTGCGATTTTCGCATAATAATCATTTCCTGCCCTTAGCACATGTCCAACCCATCTCCATCTTCTTGTATAAATTATCTTACTAATTAGTATTGTCTGTGTTCTTTTATATGATTCATCATTACTGATCTTCATTGGCCATCTTATTTTCATGACATGATAACTGGCCGTTAACAGTTTAAAGGCCATCTATCGTGATTAAAATGTGGCGGCGTACATTTTATTCCAAAATGGGTCTGATTGGCCTATCAGTGTAAGTGCACGTTGTACCATTGTGTTTCGACCAATCAAGACACACGAATTGAAATATATTACCTTGTACGTTGGAGATGACAACTGGCCTTTAACATGTAGTTATGTTACAAAATTTATAATAAGACCTTAGAATTAAAGATACTGTAAAATAATCAATTCTTAACCGATTTTTGATTATTGGTTTATAACATATTTTCTTCCGACTAATAGATCTTTCAGTTGTCGCACATGAGTCTCATTCTTACCAACCTTTTCCCCCGTCGGCAGTGGTGCGCATGTGTGAAGGAAAATTTTCAAAAGAGAAAGAAACTTAAAGAATTACTTCAGTGGTCAACAGGTCAAGAAGAGTTTATCTTATATGAAAGAGGACTTTAAAAGAAACGAAGAAAGCATTCACAAATCTTATTTCATTAAAAAGATATTCAAGTTTTTAAAGTTACGAACCATCAACCATCTGTCTTAATCTGTGTAGAAACAGGTATTTGTTATGTGGTATTATGGAAGGTTGCCACCCTCATCCTCACATTCTTAACAAAGTGTAATGTATTTAAAAAAAAATATATTCAATTTTTGTACTATTTGATTTATTTTTCTCGATTTTTCTTCAAGCTTGTATATTATAATTACCCTATTAAATTATGTTTTACAGCTTTCCTAAAATCGCAGGACAAAATGAATACAATACATAAGACTTTTTTCCCTCCATTTATATTTCAAAATCTTTCAAGCTTTTACAGAGACAATATATATAAAAAAAAATCGATACATATAATATAATAACAGAAGTCAATATGGTTCACATCAATATGTACAGCAGATATTCATTTTACATAAGTTATGTATAGGACAGCAAAAGGCATGTATGATTCACCAGGTACAATTCCAATGTAAACAAAAACAAAGCTATAATTCGTGTCTTATTACCGATGATCAGGTGATATTGTTCGCCATTATTCTGGATTTTAAGTTCCGCGAAAACTGATATTACTAATATAAAATGTGGCAATATGATAGTACTTTGTTTGTGAAGTACACTAAAAAAATGATTAATAGTTAATTACAGATTAAAAAGAAAATCTGAAAGTGAAGACTTGCTGTTATTGTTTTTATCTCAAATATAGAATACTGTCTGAACATCAAAAAGGAATTTCTTATAAAATATATGCGCACTTGGAATATTCTCATTCATTTTGCAACTGTATTTACAATTCTTTGCAAGGAAAATCATAAAAATTACAGGGTGATTTGGATTGATAAGAAAACCAAAATAAACGTCAAGAAATGACAGTTCAAAGTTACACTTGATAATAAGATTTACTGCCACGGTCCAGAAATTTTCACATGATTGCATCCCCAAAACAAAATTTACGTTTCACCATATAGATCACAAAATGTACAGAGAGGTAACTTTCTTTTGTCAAATCTACAAACAAAAGTGTTAGTCCCCCAAATTATGTAATTTCTAATGGAAATATGAGACATAAAAACTATAACACCAATGATGTAGTAGCTCAACATATTTTGGGGGCGGTTAAGCTTGTTATTTTGTTGGTGGGTTGTTCATTCGAGTAGGCTGGGATTGTTAGGAAAGAAATATTGCTTGATGTTTATTTTGGGGGAAATGCAAGCGGGAGCTTTGATATCGTTGTGATGCTAAAACATAAATGATGCAGTAGCTCAATACATGTTTTGGGGGTGGGTATAAGACTGTTTTTGTTGGTGGGGAATTACATTGGGTAGGCTTGGATTGTTAGGAAAAGAATGCAAGTTTGATTAGCAGTGGCGCAACAAAAGCTTTTAGAATCCCCGGAAGACCTCACAGGCCATGGACAAAATCGATGTAGGTCTAGCTTCTAACAATGACACTGCAATATCTTTGTTATAGGACCCACAGCGCCAGAGGTGTCAAAAGGAAGTCGGGGAAGCATAGAGGGCATAAAATCAAGTTCATGTGCGTTTTTTAACAGTAATTGAGGGTCACTTTTCATTTTAAAAAGGGACACTCTTGTCAGTTGACAGCTTTTGCTTGTCACTTTTTACTTCCCCACACTTTTGGTGGGCAAATTCCAACTTCGGTTCAAACTTTGGGGACAATTACCCATCGGGCGAACAAGTAAAAGGCTTCTGTAAAAAATTGCTGCTTAGAAAATTATTGGGGGCATATTTTCTTGAATACTAAATTTATGTGTCAACCTTTGTGTATTATGTAGTATTTGTGAGTGAGTGGATATCTATTTGTTTTCAAGCTCTAAGAATGACCTAAAACAACTTCAAATCATTTCAAACGGGCGCCTTCAGATCCAGACCGGTTCGACCACAGATCCAGACCTTTTCAAAAGAGCACCCCATACCCCCGTCCGCACAATTTCAAAAGGGCACCTTCTGCCAACTTACTCTTGGGCCAGGGATAGCCCCCCCCCCCCCTCCTCACCCCCTCCATTTGCCGCCGTGGTTTCGACATTACTAAAGAAGCCAAGATCCCTACGGGCCCGCAGGATTTTAGTCGCCACACCGCGTATGGGACCGTATGGGAGCTTTAATATCGTTTGAACATGTGAAAACTGTTTTTTAAGTAAACCTAAAAAACTTGCCTCAACATCAATATGATGCAAATTTGCTTAACAATGTTTGCTCTTAAGTGAAATAGAAATCATAAACAGACATTCCAACAGCAGAATACTTTTGTATCAAATTAAGATGAATTTTACATCCTTGCAATAAGACATAATTTTAACTATTGATAATTCTGAGCAAATAATTATAACGATGCGAAAATTGATTGGCATCCCCACCCATCCACCCCACTCTAAAAAAAATTCTCTAAAAAGGCAATCCAATCTGTAGCCTTGCAAACATAAAACAAGTTATTGAGGATAAAATTACTGCAAGCCAAGTCATGCGTCCAACAGTCTAATGTGACAAGGACACGTGCTGATTTTCAAGGTATTTTTTTTTTTTTTGTCAGCGAGGTATTAAAGAAGCTCTTTGGAGTTAATAAATACTATGATGATTTTACAGCCTGAGATTCAATGGCATCATAAGGTTGAAATAACTTATTTAATCTATTTAGCCATTCTTGGCTTTTAATAGGTTTTTTTATTTATTTATTTTTTTACCCAATTTATAGCCCAAATGAGCTATCAACTACAAAAGCTATTCCCCAATTGGACATCACATTGAGAGACATCCCAAACGGGATATCAAGCTCGATTAGCTTATGTGCCAGACGGTACCGCTGTTTTGACGCTCCAGCCAATAAAAACATAGTTTTCTTTCAATCAAGGATATTCGGTGGTATTTCCCGAGCCAATGATATTAAGTGTGCTAAATTCTTTCGGATTGCGCCGAGTGAAATCCGACGGTATTTGAAACATTTTTAGCGAATTTTGGAATGCAGAATTCGTTAGAATTACGCAACATTATGAATTGTTATTGCATAAACATATCGATAACATAACAACACAGCAAGATATCCAAAAAAGGCATAGGATTTGATAAACGCTGCAAAAATTCGAACGTACCCAGGCGAGAACCTGGCTCTTAAGTTAGATATAGCCGTAAGCTCAAATCCATTTAAAGGGATGTTGAGCTAAAAACAAGATCACAACCAATTGAATTGAAGCTCCTTTTATTATCTGTCCATTTATTGCATGTCTTGATAGCAGAAGGACTGAGTCTCGGCAATTGTATCAATTAGACTTATTACACATTTTTTTGTTAATTTTGGGCTTATTATCTGATTATAGTCATACCAAAGAGCTGTGTGGAAGTTCTTTGGTCATACACTGTACGGAGCGGCCAATATTCTGGTTAAAATTTCGGCATTACCTGTATGTCTTGTTTCTAATGGACAGAAAGAGCATTAAAAATTCCAAAATACAGAGTGAATGGAAAACCAGAAATTTTAAACTTGTCAATAAAATCATCAAATAAAAAAACATATCCCATCAGCATTATGGAATCAGATACAAGAAAAGCCCTCTTCGCTTGAAGAATTCGATGAAACAATACTACCACTAATTCTTATGAACTAGAACAATCTGATTACCAAAATTGCTTTGTCATGGTCAGTCCGGAAGCATGCCTATTAATAGGAACATTTATAACACACGAGAATATTGAAGTCATGCAGCCATATTGTTCAGTCCGGATGCATGCCTATTAATAGGAACAGGCATATTTATAACACACGAGAATATTGAAGTCATGCAGGAATATTGTTAAGTCCGGATGCATGCCTATTAATAGGAACATTTATAACACACGAGAATATTGAAGTCATGCAGCCATATTGTTCAGTCCGGATGCATGCCTATTAATAGGAACATTTATAACACACGAGAATATTGAAGTCATGCAGGCATATTGTTAAGTCCGGATGCATGCCTATTAATAGGAACATTTATAACACACGAGAATATTGAAGTCATGCAGTCATATTGTTCAGTCCGGATGCATGCCTATTAATAGGAACATTTATACTACACGAGAATATTGAAGTCATGCAGCCATATTGTTCAGTCCGGATGCATGCCTATTAATAGGAACATTTATACCACACGAGAATATTGAAGTCATGCAGCCATATTGTTCAGTCCGGAAGCATGCCTATTAATAGGAACATTTATAACACACGAGAATATTGAAGTCTTGCAGCCATATTGTTCAGATGTTGCGATAAAATGTCATAGTTTCTAATTTATGTACTTGAAATATCCAAAATCATTGTGTTGAAAAACATTTGAATTTTCAAAATGGCTGTTTCGTGCCCAAAAACCTAGCTCTATTGTCTATTTTTCTAATATTTCGAAAACGGCGAGGTGAACATATCAAATAGAAGTGGAAAAGTTGTAGCCATGACAGTCATGAAGGTATTTTCATGAGTTTTAAGTTTCCCTTAGAAAATATATTTTTCCCAGAAGTATTTCAAATTTGAAATATGTAACATTGCATAAGGATTTTACGTTATGATAGCAAAGGATCATGGGAAATATCACAAAATGGCGGCTTCCATGTAGCAAAATGTTCCCATTAATAGGAATATTTATGTTCCCATTAGTAGGCATGCTGCCGGAATGTTTGTGGATGGTATAAGTTGAAATCCGCCCATGTATCACAGAACGTGTCTGATAAATGCATGTGAGATACATGAAATATCGCTACTTTAAAGAAATAAATCAAGAAGCTTTTTTCCAATGTTGGTATCATCGATGTAAAGCTTTACCCAAGTAGGCCTACATTTCAAACTTTTAATGGAAAAAGGGATATCTATCATTTTTATGCCTCCTTTATTCTTATGGTTAATAAGCAGATAAGTACAGAATGTTTTTTGTTCCAAATGAACTCAAAAAGAATTTGATTTAAGTCGTTAATAAAAAGTTTTTTTTGGGTGAGGGTAAAATGGTAAAAAGATATACAAATTGAGAGATTGCAAAACTTTTAATAATAATACTAATTTTACCTTGGGTAAAAAGTACAGACCGTTTAATTTTATCAGGCTTTTTGTTCCATATGAACTCAAAAAGAATTTTATTTAGGTCGTTAATAAAAGTTTTTTTTTGGGGTGAGGGTAAAAAGATATACAAATTGAGAGATGGCAAAACTTTTAATGATAATAATAAATTTACTTAAATGTGAAAGGTCACGAGGGGACCAATTATGGAGCAGGTTTTTAAGCCTGGAAAGCTTTGGAACAAAGTTGAGTTGAA
Source organism: Chiridota heheva (assembly GCA_020152595.1). Classification (NCBI taxonomy): domain Eukaryota; kingdom Metazoa; phylum Echinodermata; class Holothuroidea; order Apodida; family Chiridotidae; genus Chiridota; species Chiridota heheva. Next base: position 586,410 of record JAIGNY010001509.1, read on the forward strand.
AGAAATCATCATCATGATGTGAAAACGAAATCCCCAAAGGTGATTGGACCGTAAGAGATTCTGAAATTACTGTTGTATAAATGACGAGGTGTTTTAGAAACGTAAGGACCTATAGAGAAAATAAAAGACTTGTCAATATTCACTTTAAAACCAGACGCATTATAAAACATATCAATAGTGATTTCGATTGCATTTAGCGAACTATCAGAACCATCCGTAAATAAAACGGTATCATCCGCACACTGATTCATCTTCCATATACCGACAGTAATACCTTTAATTAACCAGTTAACAGGTGTGTCTTTATCATAACAGTAAAGATCCCAGAAGATAAAATAAAAAGATATGGGCTCAATGGGCAAACCTGCCGCACACCTCTTGATATATCAAAATATTTCGAAATAAACCCATTCTTGGCAGTAATACACGAAGTATTGTTGTAAAAATTCATAATCCATTTCTAAAAAGAAACACCAAAATTGAAATGCATGAGTGACTGTCTAATCCCACTTTTCAGGGAAGAAAACCACTCATTGTGTAGAAGCTCCTTATTTGTACCCTCTGTGGAATATATAAACCTTTTCGGCGCTTGTTCTTCTGTCACTGCACTGCGAGCGTGTATGTACTGCCATGTACATACACATCTTATACTAACTTAAATGTCTAATCTTTAAAAAAAAAAAAAACTTTCCACAATCGTAAAAATAAATAAGACAAAAATGAGACTCTCGAATGAGGAGGAGGAGGAGGAGGGGGGGGGGTTCAGGTTCGTGGTGAATAAACTTTCAGCCCCCTTCCCCCTCTCCCCTTCAAGGAAAAAACATGTTCCTACGCCTTTGCAAGAGAACCAGGAGTATTGTTAATTTTACAATACTGATTAATGTCAAAAACTATTATATCGGCCCTTCAAAAAACCGGTATGTGTCATTCAGCACATCTGTAAAATGATTCGCAATACTTATAGCACCTATTTCATAATCTGTATTCAAGAGAGCGGACGCCAATTTTTTTTAACTGCTGGAGATTTTTACCTGATATAGGAATTAAGGAGATTAAGACTAGAAGGAATCTTAGGCTGTGATGTCACAACTAGTCTGCTTTCGGTCGCTTCTACACAAATGATACCAAACTTTAAACTTAAATATCCCCTTAACGAAATAAGATTTTTAAATGTTTTTTTTAAAAGATAGACTTGCCTGACCCTTGAACTAATCCTTTAAGCTCAAAATCCTATCATTGATGACCAAAACTCTTGTCTAAAAAATTCTCCGTTGAATCCAAATTCTTATATTTCACATAGGCCTAAGCATAGGCGGCGGAACAGAGGGCACGTGCCCCCACACGTTTCTCAAAACTTAAAAAAGTGCGGCCCTTTTTCAGAGAGGAAATATATATATATATAAATATATATATGTATATATATATATATATATATATATATATATATATATATATATATATATATATATATATATATATATATATATATATATATATATATATATATATATATATATATATATATATATATATATATATATATATATATATATATATATATATATATATATACATATATATATATATATATATATACAAATATATATATATATATATACATATATATATATATATATATATATATATATATATATATATATATATATATATATATATATATATATATATATATATATATATATATATATATATATATATATATATATATATATATATATATATATATATATATATATATATATATATATATATATATATATATATATATATATATATATATATATATATATATATATATATATATATATATATATATATATATATATATATATATATATATATATATATATATATATATATATATATATATATATATATATATATATATATATATATATATATATATATATATATATATATATATGGCCTTTCTAGATCTGTGCAATCCACCTAAATTTAATTAGTGGGACATCTTTGAAATGGGCAATGCAGGGTAAAACTTGCTATTTGGACTCGGGCCATTGTCATGACTTAAACTTACGTGCCCACCTCATACCCCCAATCTTCTCTCTAATGTCTAAAAGGTGCCCTTTTAAAGAAATAAAACAGTGTTATTTCAAATATTAAAATATATTCAAGTCCGTATAATAATGATAAGTTTTATTGACAGATTGATGAAAGTCACCCAAATATCAAGCAAAATACCCATATTTCACTCGTAAAGTGACTTTAATTTTGGTTGCGGAAAAACATACAATGGGGACCCATATCACTGACTCGCTGAAGACTGGATGCGAGCTGGTCTAATTTATATATACTTATATATCGAGTTACGTTTATTCTCACCACAAAAATGATAGCCTTCTTAATGATTTGATGGGGCCCTTATTTGCTTTTCACATTATTTTAGACATTAAAATCAATATATTCCGATTCATGGCCAATATAATTGTCTAATCATTCTAAATCTAAATCCTTCCGATTTCCAGGCTTATGATCTATAAGTTTTCCAATTTTGGTAGATTTTTGTTCAAAGTTGTTCTATTTTACCAATATTTTGGATTAAAAATCTTGAATGTTTGAAGAAAGAAGGGAAAATGGGTCCCCAGTAATATTTTGACTGATAAAAGTTGATAAAGTTGCCGGTGGTGTTGGGGGAGGGGAAGATGGGGAGGGGGCGTATACAGGAGGGTTGCACCTATAAAGCAGTGCTACATGCTTGGAAAATACGAGTTGGAAAGTGCTTATCAGATCTTGTGCCCCCCAGATTCAAACATCTTCCGCCGCCTCTGGGCCTAAGGGACACTGACGTCACATTAGTTGGCTATGAACCACCAGGGAGTTATCTAAATGACAACTCTCTGGACCAACAAATCCCTGCTATGACGGTCATGCAATAGGAAGACAACCTGGGTGGTATTTACGGACTGCACTTACAGTCTTGGTTAAGTTAAAAACAAGATTCCAACCCTTTATCAGGTGGATCAGGAAATTCCTTGCCACCCTCATCATATGCAGACGATTGTGTACAGGGGATAAAATTTATGACATCCACGGAGAGTGAAACCATGTGTTGTACACTGCAGGCGGCTGTAAGGGATCTTAGTTAAAGAGGGAAAACATTTTAGAGGGAGCGGGACGGGAAAAAGGGAACATCATTTTAATTACACATATAATTCAATACAAAATACAAAAATTAGCAAATTTTTGGGAGGAGGTAAATGTATCCCATTGCCCCTTCTGATGGCGAGTCTATCCGATAATGGTGTTGTTATAGACTGGTAGATAACTGGTAGGTGACAACTTAAAGTATTCAAAATAATCTGTTTGATGTTAGTATATTTATGAATAGCGCCACTACTAAAATAGCGCCACTACTAAAATAGCGCCACTACTAAAAGTTTACCGGGCGAAACAATTCAGGTAATAAGGAGATAAACATGGCAGCTCCGTGGATATAAACATGGCAGCTCCATGGATATAAACATGGCAACTCCCTGGATATAAACATTCCTTGCAGCACATGTGCACTACTTGCAATACCAGGGAAGTGTCATCTAAATGACAACTCCCTTAAAATATTATGCCACAGTCAGACCGGGGAGTAGTCATTTAGAAAATGGCACTTCCCTGGTCAAACAAGGGATACCACCAGGGACATTCCGATGGTCTGTATCCCTTGTCAGACCACAAGATACAGACCAGGGACTTTCCCTGATGGTTTGTATTTCTGGTCAGACCATGGAGCTACAGACCAGGGACTTTCCCTGGTGGTATCTCCGATTAGACATTCGGATACTTATTTAACTATAGAGGTTGGGGGAGAGAAATACATTGAAATTGTCTTGAAACTGCATGAATGGCATTATGCTATATACCCAGGTCATTTTTCAACACACTGGTAACATCTTTGAAATGTAAGTCCAAAACAGAAAAAGATATCATCAGGGCTCCTCCACCAATTTATTTCTGTAACAGTCTTCTATCATATGAAAATAAAAAATCGCAGGAATAGTCATTGTGACGTTGTGATTCATAATTCAGGCTCCATATTTTAATATAGTGCATAGGCTGCATGCTCGAAGATATGGAACAGGACTTTCTACAAAGTTGGAGTATTATGCAGTGGTGTTTGTAAACGGGGGACGGGGGAAGGGAATTTGGGCCCCCTAAAATGCCACAGCCCTCATAAAATGTTTTGCCAAGCCCATAGGTATAATTAACTGAAATATTAAATGAACTATAGAAAACAGATGTTGTCATTTGTAATATATCGACTAAATTATGGTCAATTTTGTATAGAAACTTTTTCAGTTTCCAACGCAAAACCTTAATTTCTGATTAATTTTTGCCCAATATTCTTAAAATTTGAATCAACAATCTTCAAGTTTGGACAAAAATCTACAACGTAGAATCAAAAATCTTCAGATAGGGAAGTGGATGTTTAAATAAGATGTGCTTTAAAGAATTAGTTTGATGGGCAAGCAATCGTATGCCTATATGAAAGAAGACTTCAAAAGAAACAGTATGGTGAAGAAACATTCAAACTGAATCTAGGAAGGGTATTTATAATATAACGTACAACCTGAAGAAAGTTCGAGGAAAAATAATTTAAATAGAGAAAAAATAAATAAAGTATCTTTAAAATACATTGACAATTGTTAACAATGTGAGGATGAAGACGCCAACTTTCCGTAGTAGACTTACTACATCAGTCATTTCTACACACTGTCAGATAAGACACAGCTTTAAACTTGAATATCTCCTTAACGGAATAAGATTTTGGAACGCTTTTTTCACTATTTTGTTTGTTTTTAAGTCCTCTTTCATACAAGATAGACTTGCTTGACCACTGCACCGATGCTATATGGGACTTGAACCTCCCGAAAGAATACAAGCTAGACACAGCCTGGTATTCTGCTTGCAACACCAATAGCAACGCTTTAAATCCAATTACAATAGTATCAATGGTGGGATTTGTGCCCCATTACATTGTTTTCTATGCCTTCATTAAAGCAACGCGTGATGGACTGAGAGAAACATGAGAGAGGTAAATTTTGAAGAAAAGAATATTTGTATGTTTTTGTTTTTATTATTATAAAACGTTCTGCCTATAAAAGTCCACAGATTGCACCTTCAAAATTGCGTTTTTTCGGCGATTGCTCACCTCCTGAACTTATTTTTGGCATGTTTTTCTCGTAGCAACACAACAGCGACGCACATAGTTTAGTCCTTAATTTGGCTGTTGCTCTTATCTATGCAGTGCAAATGTTCAAGCAATGGAAGTAACTAATTTCAGTGATTTACTTTGATTCACCCAAGAATCATGACATTACTAAAGTAAGCTCGAGAAAGGAGTTACAATGAGGACCTCGTTAATCTATAATTGTTTTGAAAAATAATTACACGTCAAATTCAAGTTGAAAAATACTGCAATAGGGCTATGTGTTGAACTTGATATTGCTGTTCCTTCTTGTATATGTGCAATGGCAGGCCAGAATATTTTGCGTGCAGGGGTCGTAAAAAGCTTTCGAAAAGAGGGAAGGGGAGAGGGCACTTTTCAAGTCATATGACTCCCATCCAAATCTGCATCAGTGAGCCCAAAACAACAAAGTAAAAGGGGCACTTCATTTTTAGAAAGGGGCACTTTTCCAATGAGGGACACATTCCTCCCGTACATGGGACTGACAAAAGTCGCCAGTTTCCTACTATTGGGACAGTGATTGAAAGGCACTTACCTATACGGTTGGGTGGAAGAGTGGGATAGGCCTATATCTGCCACGTATAGGGGCATTGTGGAAAGTATCAATAACCATTTAAAAACAGACACATTTTGACATGCAATTAACGACGATGCCACATGTACTGATGTGTAGGCCTATCTATTCCTTAGGCTGTTGCTATATACGCTCTGCAAATGTTTCATCATTGGAAGTAATTAATTGCTGTGAATTAAATTTAATTTACCTATAAGAATAATGAAAATACTAAAGTATCTTTGCATCTAATATAGAAATTAGTTATGACGGAAACTCCATTTATCTACTTGTTTTGATAGTTTGAAGAACAACACTATTTCGAATTGGAAAAACCGTGCAATATGCAGAAAATCTTCTGAACTATCTGATCGTTTTAAGTCAGAAAGTATTTCAATAAAATGCACGAAGGCTTTTGAGAATGTGGAATATTAAACTGTTAAATACGTACCTATATCTCTGAAATCTATTTTTGAATACTTTCGGCCATGTCGGCACTTACCTCGAGCTTTTGAATATATTCAATTGAACGCTGAACTGTTTCTTCTTTTCTCAGTTTTTAAAGCAAGCAAACGAAAAACCTGCACTTGTCCTTTAATGTCACGTGTAGGGGAGAGTGGGGATAGTTGGCCGAACGCTCAGTTGAAACATTTGAATTTTCTGATACATATTCTTAAATACTGCCACTCGTATGTAGCCACAACAAAATCATTCCACCATATTGTAACCATGCATGTGGGCAGAAAGTTGTGCAGGGAGAAAGGTTTGTCTGTTTTTTGACCCTTTGATTTCATTTTTGTTCTTCTTTCAATAAAGAAATGATGTATTTTCCCACTCGTGGTTATAGATTAATGTCACTAATTTCTGTGTATTTAATAGGTTGACAGTAAGCTATAGAATGACACTAAATAGATATCTTATTATATCTACTGTTTGCAGAACATACATAGGCTTATATCTGTTGGCCTTAACCCTGTTTGGGGTTAGTTGGAACTTTATCTGTTTATTGAACTGTTGTTTTAACTAACCCCTAACATTCTAAAATTAAACTTGAGTGGGAAAAGAGAGTTTAAGAAATATTTCCATGTTTTTTTTTTAACCTTTTTTTTTGTAACCTTCCCAGAGATATTCAAATTTTAAGGTTCACAAAAAATGCCAATAAACAAATAGGAAAAAAGGCTCAGTATGACATCACAGCAACACATTCTCCCAAAAGTTGATGTATTTATTAAAAACTATCATCCTTTTTTATTAGTAAAACTTGCTAGAAAAATAAAGTGGGGAAACTTAGGTATTTATATACACTGTTTGTGACTGTTAAATAGTAATAGTAATTATTTTATATAGCGCCTTTTCTATACAGGTATATTCAAGAGCGCTTTACAAAGATCAGAGCTTTAGCATAGGGGAAGAGCTGCCCAAACGGCGCATTATCCATCCATTAGCTCAGGGAAGTGAAAGAACACTGCATTTTCACGCTTCTCTTCTCGAATAGTGTTCAGAGAACCAGGTAGGGTGTGACTGTCTTACCATCGGTTCCGACGGCTTAACGTCCCATCCAAAGGACGGCGAGCGCCACTCAACCATTCAAGCTGAATGGGGAGCAGGAGCTGCAAACAATGTACTAAGTCTTCCGCTTTGATCTGCATAGCTGTGGAAAACGGGTTAGACCTGACCGAGGCTTCAACCCGTTAACTCCAGCATCTCAGTCGCTCTACCCAACTGAGCTACATGACTCCCTAAATATAACCTACTTCAATAACGTTTGGAAAATTGTTTCTAATCAAACAGAAATTACCAATTAACGTTCAAAGAAATACATAAACATTTGCAATGGAAATGCCTCGGAAAAACACGAATTCATCATACTGTACAGAAACGTTCAAATGCAATTGGGACATCTTTAAAAATCCACATTTCCTGAACATGATATGATATCAACCTGATTGGCTGTAAAAGTATGCACTTTTAAATAAAATTTTACAAAAAATTATGGGAATATTTCTTTAAACAGTTAAATGAAAAAAGGATAAATATATTTAGGTCCTAAAAAGAAAATATATAGATCAGATAGCATACCAACCATAAGTTTAACCAGTATCTATGGGAAAAGGGCACACTATTTCCTATCTAAAAACCACACTACCAATTTCCTATCTAAAAGCCACACTGCCAATTTCTTATCTAAAGGCCACACTACCAATATCTTATCTAATAAAGGGCACACTACCAATTTGTTATATGAAAATTCAAGGTGTAACAAAAACAATGATAGCTGAGCTATCCAACTGATGATGAGCATAGTATTATATAGTTAATACGCCTAGGAAGATTTACCTTGCTTTATCTGATTTCTATATCAGTGTATTAGTCAGCAAATCTCATATGCATAGGCCTACATTGCGATGGTCATGTGTGCTCATCATTAGCCTACACCCTTTAGGCTTATGCTCTTTTCTTACACTATAGTGTATAGGATCCAGCAGGCCTAACGTTTCTCCAGCTGGAGCTGGAGTCAGTTATCATTAGGCCTATACAGTCAATGTTGGAACCTTAGTTTAAACAAAAAATGCATATAATTTTCTAAGGCCAGGACACAAGACTCATGGAAAAATATCAGCCTGCAATAAGCTACATGATGTACGATAAATTTGTGGGGATAAGGATTAGACTTTTATCATTGGAGTCAATCATGTCCATGAGAAATTCAAAATTCTTGGAATATTTGGTTTCTAATTTTACAACTACTGAAAGAAATTGCATGACTTCTTGAAATGTTATTTATAAATGTGTTAGCTCTGCATTGACATCAAAAGCAATGTAGAATTATATGATATAGTGAACTAAGTCCTAATTGTTGCAGAAAACCTTCAAAATGGCTGCCTTGTTGTCTAATTCTTTGTTAAAACTTTCTGAAGTCTGGAGGTAGAGATGGAAAAATATTTGGATGACTCTTTAGTAATCTAATGTTTGGCATTGGCTAAAACATTGGCTATACCCTATAGGACTTTTAAAAGGTGTACATGACAATATTTAGATGTAATATTAGTGTTCCAAATGACCCCATTCTGTGTTCCAACATACCTTACACTTTTTTTCAACATACCCCATACACTCTAAAAAAGAATGGTCAAATGTTGACCACAACTTGGTCAACTCTGCACCGAACCAACTTTGGTCAAATTGAACAACAAATTTGACCACAATACGGTCGAATTTGTCCATAATTATCATATTATGATATTATGTTAATTTTGACCACGTCATGGTTGTTTAATCTTGACCAACATTGGTTCAGTACAAAGTTGACCATGTAATAATCAAATCTGACCATTAAGTTTTTAGAGTGTTGGTGGGTTTAGTTGGAACGCCTGAGATAATCATGTCAAAGGTAGATTACGTAACCATCAAATAATCTCAACTTGTTATATGTTGCATCTGTTACCCACATGTATGTTCTTATTGTTTCATAATGTTGTTTACCTGAATAAAAGATTTTATGAAATATGGGAATTTTTGTGAATTTTGTTACGACTAACCACACCTTTTAGGTAAGGAAAAAACACCCGATACGTATACATAATTTGCATCATTCTCATCAACTAATTGTCCATTAAAGGAATATTCACATGTTTTTTTTGTAACCTTCCCTTTAGAACGAGACAAACTTTAGAAACAATTTAGCACAAAAATCATGTTAATATGTTATTCCTAACAGGAGATATTCAAATTTCAAGGTTCACAAAAAACGCCAATAAACGAATAGGAAAAGGCTCAGTCTGACATCACAGCAACACATTCTCCCTCAAAGTTGATGTATTTCATTAAAATCTATCATCCTTTTGTATTAGTAAAACCTGCTAGAAAAATAAATTGATGAAAGTTAGGTATTTATATACATTGCCAACTTCAATAACTTTTGGAAAACTGTTTTTAATCATACAGAAACAACCAATTAACCTTCAAAGAAATACATAAACATTTGCAATGGAATTGCCTCTGTGACATCATCAAACACGAATTCATCATTCTGTACATAAACTTTAATATGCAATTGGGAAATCTTTAAAAATCTAAATCTCCTGAACGAAATATGATATCAACCTGTGATTTTTGTACCAAATTGGCTCTTAAAGTATATGCTCTTTCAATTAGAATTTTACAAAAAACCATGGCAATATTTCTTTAAGTACGAGTGTTTGGCGGATAAACACAACGCCTCATTTACCATATGTACTTGGCAGACATTCGTATCTCATTAGCACCTGCCAAGCGCAATTAATAATCAAAGTTCTTCTTCACTATCGAGTGTGATAGTTTATACTTTATCCATGTGTCCATAAATCCTAATAAAGAGGATACTTTTGCCTATATTATTAACCTCCTGGGAGATACCTCATCCTCATTAAGTGTCATCTTGAAGTATATCTTGAGATGTAACCCGACGGTATCTCTTTGCTTCTGCCGCCGTTTTGAGTCCCTTGACGACCGGGAAACTAGTATCAAACCCATTACGTATGCCAGCTGGTTTAAATAGGGATATGTTACTAAAGTAACATATCCCTGGTTTGAACATCTTACACGAATAATACTTTTACAGATAAGTTTGCAATTAATTTTGTATTTGCAATCGCAAATATAGATTGTATATGCTTGGAAAACGCTTAACCGCACATAACCTGCGGTATAATTAGCGCCAACGACGGATATAGGGCAATCACTCTGTGCTAGCGAAGTATAAGAGACATAACAAGGCAGGGCGGGAAAACCTCGTGGGCACCGAACACAAGTTTCCCGACACTCCTGAGCAATAACAGTGCGGTGTAGCCCTATAGACAAGGACCGGGGAAAGTAGCGTATTCAGTGGGGGTCAGATAAGGAAAAGGGGGGGGGGGCGACTTCCCCCTCCAGCGAAAATCCGTAATAAAATTTACAAAACTATAATTTGTTTCGTCGGGCAATTCCAATTTTAAGTATTTTGTCGGGCAAGCAAATGGCCCAGTATTGGTGGAAAAATTGATATGGTTATACCTTATGTTTTTGTTTCTTCGCAAACAGGCAAAATACTTTGAAATAAAAATGTCATAGTTGTTTTCATTGCCGCGCACCCCCTCCCCGCTCCGCAAATTGACCGGATACTGATCGCAGTCGGGGAATGAGGGTCCAGATCCCCCCGCCTCTTCCCCTCACTTTTTTTTAGGATATTTTCGAAAATTTGGATAATCTTTGTTTTTTTGTATAATTTTTGCTTTTAAAAATTTAAACAAAATTGCCCACAGAAGTGGGTCAAGTTTAAACACTTCGTTTTGAAAGAGGGGTTTAGGACCTTCTCCACCCCCTTTATCCCCTCCCCCACTTCTTTTAACTGTTTAATGCTGGCGATGCCATTGATCTCAGTCATGCCCGACTCAGATAGATATCAGAATCATGTCCTTGCCGACCGCCGACTCGGCATGTTACTGACAACATCATAATTGGGCACTTAGTCTGTTAGTCAGACCACTTAGTCTGTTAGTCAGACAGAGATGTGAAATGTCGGATGTACTGTTTAAATCAGCGACATACAGACAGACAGACATCTCAATCTTGCCCGAATAGTCTAGATATCAGAATAAGGATCCACTCGGCTCGGCATAATGCTGATCGGGCTCGGGTTGGGCAACTGGCAGTCCGGAAGCATGACTATTAATAGGTACATTGATAAACTCACGAGAATTTTGAAGTCATGCAGCCATATTGTTCAAAGGTTGCAATAAAATGTCAGTTTCTAATTTATGTACAATTGAATATTAAAAATCATTGTTGAAAAACACTTGAATTTTCAAAATGGCCGTTTCGCGCCTAACTCTATTGTCTATCTTATCTAATATTTCGAAAACGGCGTGGTGAAATAGACAGATGAAATAGACAACAGAGCTAGGCTTTTAGGCGCGAAATGGCCATTTGGAAAATTCAACTTTTTTCAACACAATGATTTTAATATTTCAAGTACATAAATTAAAAACTATGACATTCTATCGCAACATCCGAACAATATGGCTACATGACTTCAATATTCTCGTGTGTTAGAAATGTTCCTATTAATAGGCATGCTTCCGGACTGAACAATATGGCTGCATGACTTCAATATTCTCGTGTGTTAGAAATGTTCCTATAAATAGGCATGCTTCTGGACTGTATATAAAGATATCAACTCCATGTTTGGGGTTTCTGCCTTATTTAAAGGTCTATGGAAGAGTAGAACTAAATAGCCTGTTACAGCCTTAAATTCAAGTCTTTTAATTTTGTGGATAATTTCTCATTTTTGACTTATGGCTGATTGCAGGTTTAGGAATATGATAATGCAGTTATGCAGGCCTGCGGACAGCTCATAATCTTCATTTCATTCTTTAAATTCTTTCCAAATTTCACTTATTGAAAATGCCAAGTCTTATTCCTGCTAGAATTTGATTAAGGGTATGGTCAACACTCAAAAACCTTTGGTTACGATTCCCTCTTAAAAAACAATTTGACTAACACATTAAAAGCCATTTACATAGGAAAATAGACCCCATCTGACCTGTCATACAAGAGGAACATAAAAATGTGCATATTGAGGCCTGAAAATTCAAAACGCTCTAAAATGGTCAATTTTTACCGATTTTGATGAAGTCGTTTGGTACTTTCATCATTTGTATCGGATTTTAAAGAAATTTAGCTAATGTATCTGCTACGCGTCCACAGACCTTTACAGTAATATGTAGGACTTAATCAATGGCTTTAAAATGATTCCATCTGTGTCTTGAAAAGTAAGTGGTGTAGTAAGTGACTAAGTGTAATCCAAGATCGTGATGTCATAGGTGCCTTTCAATGACAACCTGTTATGTATTCCTTTAATAAATGTATTACATTTTCGAAATTATTGCAAGGATGATTTATTTTATCATTGAGATATGGCATGGCATATACTTTAAAAAAACATGTTTTGCCCATATGTTCAAACACCTGTTGGTTATATGTTAATAAGAAAGAAGAACATTCATTTTTAAAGAAATACCTAGGAAATTGTCATGGGAGTGCCCCTATGGAATCACATAGTTGAATTGACTTTTCAACACATCGGTAAAATCTTTAAAATGTAATAACGTCTTGACAGAATAAAATACTGAAGTGATTTATTTGCCAATTAGCTTCTTTTATTGTCCTCTATCATATTACTGATTCATGTATGTTTCATTCTGTCCTGAATGTGAAATATTTTATCTTGTTTGTTAGCCGCATTATGGCGGACTTCTTTCCACATTTCTTTGACTTGCTACTAGTTGTGGGACTTATTCCAACAAGACACCTGCATAAAGAAAAATAACATGCAGTTATCATAATAATAATGAAATATCTTATCTGCATGAAAAATGAAGAGAGTTGCTACAGTTAGGCTTCAGCTCTAAAATAGATAATATAAACTTATAAAATGCTCGATTTTTACCATACTACGTAAGGTAATTTTTTTCTCCTCTCCTACCTCAAAGGATATATGGTAGCAGATAAAGTCCTTTGTACATAAGCAATGAAATGCAGAATCAAATACAGATTTCAAAAAGGTAAATAATATTTCATTCATTCAATTTGTATAGCATTACACTTTCAATACATAAAGGTAATGGTGCACTGTGTTTAGCGTTAGGCTACCAAACTTAGGCCCATGGTCAATGGGGCGAAGTTCGCTCCAAGCTTGCTATCTTACCATATTATGTACCTTTCTTGCTTTAATTCTTATACGTAGTTCTTTGAAGTTGTTTTAGTGCTCAAAAAGACAACATTAGAAGACCCTTTAT
>JAIGNY010001509.1:605000-610000 GCA_020152595.1 Chiridota heheva
ATAATAATAATAATAATAATAATAATAATAATAATAATAATAATAATAATAATAAATAATAATAATAATAATAACAATAATAATAATAATAATAATAATAATAATAATAATAATAATAATAATAATAATAATAATAATAATAATAATAATAATAATAATAATAATAATAATAATAATAATAATAATAATAATAATAATAATAATAATAATAATAATAATAATAATAATAATAATAATAATAATAATAATAATAATAATAATAATAATAATAATAATAATAATAATAATAATAATAATAATATAATAATAATAATAATAATAATAATAATAATAATAATAATAATAATAATAATAATAATAATAATAATAATAATAATAATAATAATAATAATAATAATAATAATAATAATAATAATAATAATAATAATAATAATAATAATAATAATAATAATAATAATAATAATAATAATAATAATAATAATAATAATAATAATAATAATAATAATAATAATAATAATAATAATAATAATAATAATAATAATAATAATAATAATAATAATAATAATAATAATAATAATAATAATAATAATAATAATAATAATAATAATAATAATAATAATAATAATAATAATAATAATAATAATAATAATAATAATAATAATAATAATAATAATAATAATAATAATAATAATAATAATAATAATAATAATATTAGTAATAATATTAGTAATAATAATAATATATGATAAGACTTGTCGGTAAAATTTTAGATCAGTCGGTTAATCTGGTATCAGGTCGGAAAAAATTACCGATTTGATTATTAAATTTTTACAGCAGTGAGACAGTTTTTTCTTCAAATGGGATGTTAATTTGAGGCCGTCGGTAAATCTGATATACACCCCTACTCAAAATGGTTTACTAACGCACCTGACCGAGAAGCAGGTTTCTTAAAAGACTTGGGAAATCCGGAAATAGCAGCTCCCTTAACAGACTCTTGACTCCGTCTTGATAAAAATTATCATTGAAATCGCGTACGGCATAGCATGCATGTAATTGTACTTAAAAACATATTCTTTTGTAGATACATGTTTACATCAACTTAAAGTACAGTATAACTTGCATTATGTGTTTTTTAAGCCACAAAGTAACCTCGCTTTACCTATCGGTCTCCTTGGTAACCACGGTTGCCAGGATACCGTAAAATTCACTCGATTTTACGATGTTTGTCAGACCATAAAAGTCATATGACATGAGTACCAAAAAGGATAACCTCTTTTTGTCCCTACCTCTTCAAAATTTGGTCGTAAAATTGTATTTCTATAAGCATATATCTACCCAAGTGTATCGTGCTTGCTCCACTGCATGGCTGCGTAAACGTAAAAATTGGACAAGGATGGCATAAAGAAAAAAATAACTACCAACGTCACGGTCAAAACATATATATTAGTCACGTGTAATTTGCAATGGGTTGCTTTTAGGTCTGATAGGTTTAGGTAGATATATAGTTGTGCATACAATCTGGCAGCCAAGAGAAACTTAAATTGTGTAGACCCCTAACCCCCCGCCCCTTAAGATTTTTAGGTAACAACCAGTTTTTATCTCCGTTGTAAAGCCATTAATATTGATCAACAATGTGTACACCACAATTATCAAAGAACATGTATCCAGAGGCGTCCCCAGTGAAGTTTTTGGTTGGGGGGGGAAGGTGGAGGGGGAGGGGCTGGGAAGGTGGGGGAGGCACAACAACTGGGGGGAAATCTAGAGGCACAAGAGATGACCTAAAAATATATATATGTTTAAAGGCGGCACCGTGTGACGCATAGCGCGCGCCAAACGGCAAGGTCCAGGGGTCCGCTTTAGCTGTTTAGAGCGAAGCTCTGCATGGTAAGGGTTTAGAGGACGAGGCCCGGAAGCTCTGTAGATTCCGTGTTTTTTATGCCCAAAAATGGCATAAAAACATAGACAATTAGTTTACAAAGTTACATGAGGAAATATGCAGTTCCAACAATTCATACGATTGTATGATGACAAGAAGAAAACGTCCAATCATGTCAATTGTAACATAGGCGTTTGGGTTTCCATCAGAAACAACCCCAATTTCAAAAACGAGGAAATTTGGGTAAAATCAGTGGATACATTTGTGCCAAAAAAGACAGTGAACAGGTGAAAGGGTCACAATTAAAAGCGCGAACAGAAGTCAAAAATTCATCTGCATATGATTATGCTGATAAACATCGGGCAAAATTTTACACAAGAATCAAGAGAATCCAGATCTCATTTCGACAAACAGACAAAAACATAATGGAAATGTCAGGCCCATATACGCTACTCATGGGTGCATCTGACAATGTCTGACGACATGTCTGAAGAATAAAGTCAAAGTCTGAGGATCCATGGAAACAACCATAAAACTATACGGTGTTTTTTTCATGGAATATATAAGTAATGTGGCGAAAAATGGTAAAATTTCAAATGATATAGTTTATTAAACAAACGTGCTGAAACATTGACCAAAATTTGAATATGAACCAACGAACAGTCCAGGAGCATGCCTCTTAATGGGAACATACATGCTCCTAAAAATGGGAACATTTTGCTACATGAAAGCCGCCATTTTGTGATATTTCCCATGTTCCTTTGCTATCCCAGCGTTAAAGCCTTATGCAATGTTACATATTTCAAATTTGAATTACGTCTTGGAAAAATATCTTTGCTAGGGGAAACTTAAAACTCATGAAAATACCCTCATTACTGTCATAGCAACAACTTTTCCACTCCCATTTGATATGTTCACCATGTTTTCGAAATATCAAAAAATAAAAAATAAATAGAGCTAGGGTTTTAAGAGCGAAATTCAAATATTTTTCAACACAATGATTTTTAATATTTCAAGTACATAAACTATGCCATTTTATCGCAACATCTGAACAATATTGCTGCATGACTTCAATAATCTTGTGTGTTATAAATGTTCTTATCAACTGGCATGCTTCCGAACTGAACAATATTGCTGCATGACTTCAATAATCTCGTGAGTTATGAATGTTCCTATTAATAGGCATGCTTCCGGACTCATTGATAAGTATGTATCGGGTGGTAAAAAATAAATGAAATGTTTGAAATTGAGGTCAGCAGTGATGTATTAACTAATCCTATTTTTTTTTCCATTTGCGGGAATAGCAAATACTTTGGGGTACGGCGCCCTGTTCCCCCTTTAGCGACGCCACTCATCTATTACACTTAACTGCTTAGAGATGGTTACAGTAGGATACATGATGAATTATTGGGTGATTTTCACTGAATCCTAACTCTTTGGACTTGATTGATTATCAACGGTTAAACTTAAAAAAATTCCCCTAAACCGATTGATAGAGAATCACTCGAATTTTGCACGTTTCTTTGTATGTCTGTATGTATATCAAAGAAATGAGGGTTGACAAAAAATCACTCTCTCAAGAGTGGAGCAGTTATAAAGTAGTTGAGTACATGACTTAAGGGTGAAACATATAAGAGTACTCGACTCCCCCTGGATGGGACACCAGTCCATCGTAGATTAATTCCAAAGCCGATAATGGCAAACTCATATCACAGCTGAGTGAACTGGAGCAAATGGGATAAAAGAGTCTTGCTCAAGGACACAGCGCAGTGCCCTGGCTGAGATTCGATCCCAGCACCTTTTGAGTACAAGACAATGATTTCTCCCAGAACGTTGTCTAAGCAACAAATTTCTGACGTCACTCGACTTCCCGGATGATCTCGCGGTGTCCTCAGATAAACTAAGAGGATATAAATCGTTCACATCTCGTATCTCTCAGTACATTATTACCATCAAGGATGTACGAACCCGCCTCTCTATGTTATTACATACCGTCTTTATCCCATGGAATTGTTTTATCCTTTTGTTTATTTTATTTTCTTCCTTTGAAATATTCAAGGATTATTTTCTGACAGTTGTAATTGGCAAGCTAATTTCATTTCCAGTTTGTCGCCTTAGCCATATTTCATGTCAGCACGTGTAATTAGGGGGAAACCTGGAAAATCTCTCTACATGAAGGTTGTTTTAAGGAAGCACATATTTTACGACATTCAGTCTTCCATTCCTCATACCATATTCTTGGGTGAACTTCTCTCGCGCATGCTCCTGTTTATTAAAAACTTGTAAATCTTAGGGCGACACAACATGTAAAGGCAGCATTAGCCAAATCGCTTTCAAATCTATTATAAACCATTATAGTATTGAAAAAATATCATCAACATTTGTGACAGGGTGATCTTGGTTAGTCCGGTTCGTACCCCCGATCGGGAGAACAGGTTTGTTCGCCCGATCGGGGGATCCTTTACAGAAGTTTCCCACAATGCATCTATCTAAATTCAAAGCTTGTATAGGAGTACAATAAGAATCAGACACATTTCGAGCGCGGGGAACTCAACCACTGCGAAGGCTTCCAATTTTTTCACGATTTGAAATAATGGGATATGAATTATCTTTTCATTGTGCTATTTTAAAATTCACCGTGCGGCTTTCAAGATATTTGAAGAAAAGTGATGAATTCTTATTATGTGTTATCGTTAGGCAGTCGCGCTTTAACAAGGTTTTATGAAATTATGAGAAATAACTTGTGGATTTGTGAAAATTATTTTGCAATAAGTGCGTGATAGTAACGAAGTTGTTTTACTTTCACGAAATTGAATATGAACGAAGCAAACTTTTTTATAAATCTTCAATGAAACGACTCTGATAAGCGTCTATGACTGAAACTTCACATTAAAAATGGCGGCTTCCATATATCACTGTAAGCTCAGTGCGTATGTGTGAGCCTCTCGATCGGGGGACTTATTGAGTCCCCCGATCGGTGGTACGAGCCGAACTGTTGGTATTTTCTTTTATAAACCATCTGTCTTATCACAATCGATAATTATCTTTGCAGTGGTAAAGCAATTTCTGACCAAAATGTTTCAAGTCTGTATTATGCCCCCAATTAATTTCTAGCAGGAACAGA